>CAUYPK010111086.1:0-64772 GCA_963574355.1 Loris lydekkerianus | reverse complement strand
GAGAGTCCCATACACGCTAAATGTAACTACAGAGGGTCCCAGGCACGCTAAATGTAACTACAGAGGGTCCCAGAACGCTAAATGTAACTACAGAGAGTCCCATACACGCTAAATGTAACTACAGAGGGTCCCAGGCACGCTAAATGTAACTACAGAGGGTCCCAGAACGCTAAATGTAACTACAGAGAGTCCCATACACGCTAAATGTAACTACAGAGAGTCCCATACACGCTAAATGTAACTACAGAGGGTCCCAGGCACGCTAAATGTAACTACAGAGGGTCCCAGGCACGCTAAATGTAACTACCGAGCCCCACCAGACATGCTAAATGTAACTACCAAGCCCTCCTAAATGCAACTACAGAGGGCCCCATGCAAGTGTGTTTACCCCTAGATAAAGAGCCCAAGGAGGGGGGGAGAGAGAGGGAGAGAGAGAGCTTTTCCCTCTCCCGACTTGGGTTTTCTCTCCCTGCGGGGAGCTTTGGGGGTTTGGTATTCTTTTCTGTAAATAAATTCTGTCTTACGGCTGAGCTGATCTGTGCTTCGATCTGTGCTTCGTGGATTTATTCTTCAAATCACCGAGACCAAGAACCTACTGAAGACGAAAGTCTGGTATCAGGACCCCACATTTTCATTTTGCACTGTCCCTTAATTGATGAAGTCAGTTCTACCCCTCTCAGACTCCCATTTCCTGGGTGCTTCCAGTGCCACTGTCTTTCCCTGGGGGCAGAATGGGCCCATGTCCTCATGTGTTCCTTCCCCGCTTATAATCCCTTCCCAGACCGTGCCCACCAACACTTCCCCAGTATGGAAACTTCCCATTTATTTTAGTGCAGTTGAGAAACGGGTAGCAATTTTCAAAAGGACTTTTCATTAGGAAACTAGAGGAAAATAAATTTTTAAGCACAAAAACAGATGGGCTTTTTAGTCACATAGAGTCTAAACGTAGAGCAACTTTGACCAGTACAGCTTCGGAGGCTGCAGGGCCTTGGTTCCCTCACCCAGCCCAGCGCCCCCAGGAGGAGCTGTGCACACCACACCAAGCTTCCCAGACCCCTGGCTCCAGTACAGCCGGTGGCACCAATGCCACCCCTCAGGGAATTCTTTTCTCCCTCAGTTTTCCAGCCAACCAAGGGCCATCCTTTTGTCCCGGGCTGAGCTGTGTTTGTACACAGACATCTCTGACTTCTGTGAGAAAGGAACTTCTCTACGGGACCCCAGTGGCTCCTTTTCGGGGTCCTTGGCTATCTTGTCCTGACTTTGCAGCTAAGATTTTCAGCACTCTTAGACATTTCTCAGGCTCTACCCCCTTCTGTGTGCTGGCATATCAGCCAGAGTGTCCACTCAGGGGGGTTCGGCCTCTTCCCTGGCAAAGCTTCTGTCTGAGCCTCCTTGCCTTTGGAGCTGGTGATGTGGGGCTGTCGCCACCTTTTACTAGGTCCCGTGGGAGGTGCACACTCCAGTTCCCTTCCTTCCTTTTGTCCAAGGAAGGCCTGCAGCCCTCAGCTTGTGCATTGAATTGAAGGGTATGTACCAAGCGTCTTCCCCCCCCCCCTTCCCCAGTTCTCTCTGATGTCCGTGCTCACAGGAATCTTGGCTGGGAAGAATTCCCCCCACCCCCGAGTTATTTCACCCTTATATTTACTTTGCACCAAAGGTAAACATCATAGACACAATTTTTAGCAAGGCAAGAAAAGGAAGATATCGCCCTCTCACACAATCGCAAGCACAGGGCCAATGAAAGCAGGGAAAGAACGCTCGAACTTCAGTTTTAACTGTGCAATTAATAACAATTGATTATCTGAGTCGGTAAAGACAATCCGAACCACTGAGATCCATAATTCCCAAATCGCACATCAGCTAATTGATTCACCTGCAGATTTTAGGGTTTAAAAAAAAGTCTTCAAAAAGTTAAACATTGCCTCACCAGATAACCCAGCAATTCCACTCCTAGATATATACTGAAAAGAATTGAAGGCAAGTATTCAAACAGCTATTTGTATACTTGCTCATAGCAGTATTGTTCACAATAGCCAAAAAGTGGAAACAACCAAATATCCATTGACGGCTGGCTGGATAAATGAAATGTGATCTATCCATGTAATGGAAAACTCTTCAGCCACAAGAAGGAATGAAGCACTGATACATGCCTGGCATGGAAGAACGCCCAAAGCATGACGCTAGGTGAAAGAAGCCAATTGCAAAAGACCGTATGTTGCATGATTACATTTATGTGAAAACATCCAGAATAGGTAAATGCATAAGTCAGGCGCTCAGGCTCCCACCTGTATTCCTAACACTCTGAGAGGCTGAGGCAGGTGGATTGCGTGAGCTCAAGAGTTTGAGACTAGCCTAAGCAAGAGTGAGACCCCCCCCCAACCCCCATCTCTAAAAATAGCCAGGCAATGTGACTGGCTCCTGTAGTCCCAGCTATTAGGGAGGCTAAGGCAAAAAGATCTGCTTGAGCCCAGGAGTTTGAGGTTGCTGTGAGCTATGACACCAGAGCACTCTACCCCATAGAGTGACTCTGTCTCAAAAACAAACAAACAAACAAACAAACAAAATAGGTAAATGCATAGAAAGTAGATCAGTAGTTTCTGGGAGCTAGAGGGTGTGAGGAATGGGGAGGGAGTGATTAATGGGCACAAAGTTTACTTTGGGGGTAGTGAAAATGTCTTAGAACTAGATAGATGTAGTGGTGTACAACACTGTGAATGTACTAAATGACACTAAATTTTATCCTTTAAAATGGTTCGTTCAGGCAGCAGCTGTGGCTCAGTGAGAAGGGTGCTGGCCCTATATGCCATGGGCGGTGGGTTCAAACCCAGCCCCGGCTGGCCAAACTGCAACAAAAAATAGCCGGGCATTGTGGTGGGCGCCTGTAGTCCCAGCTACTTGGGAGACTGAGGCAAGAGTATCACCTAAGCCCAGGAGTTGGAAGTTGCTGTGAGCTGTGATGCCATAGCACTCTACCAAGGGCGACAGAGTGAGACCCTGTCTCTAAAAAAATAATAAAAATAAAATAAAATAAAATAGTTTGTTTTATTTTATGTGAATTTCACCTCAATAAAAAACAAACAGGAAGGAAAGAAAGAAAAGATAGCTATAGTCCCATTTCCTCACTCCCAGTATCTAATTATGAGGAGTGGGGTGTCGGGAATAGAGTGAGATTCAGGGGTACTTAACCCTTTTTGTGCCATGGTACCCTTTGCCAGTTTGATGAAGCCTTTATACCCTAAAAAGTAGGTAAATGCATAAAATAAGAAACCTGGGATCACAAATGAAAACAGTTATGTTTACAATGCAGTTACCAAAGGTTTTTTAAAATTGTGACATAGCTGGCTCCGCATCTGTGGCTTAAGCGGCTAAGGCGCCAGCCACATACACCTGAGCTGGCAGGTTCGAATCCAACCCGGGCCTGCCAAACAACAATGATGGCTGCAACCAAAAAATAGCTGGGCGTTGTGGTGGGTGCCTGTCGTCCCAGCTACTTGGGAGGCTGAGGCAGAGAATCACTTAAGCTGATGAGTTGGAGGTTGCTGTGAGCTGTGATGCCATGGCACTCTACCCAGGGCGACAGCTTGAGGCTCTGTCTTAAAAAAAATAAAAAAAATAAAAAAATTGTGACATAGTAATATATAGAGACCCTGTCTCTAAACAGGGTCGCCCTGGGTAGAGTATCCACACAATATATATTTATTGTGTGTTAAATAATACAATCTAGTAATCAGTCTCCTATCCACCGTAAATTCAGAATAGCCATCAGCATTTGATATATACATATTACCAGATATAAACATATCTGTGGTTTCTATGGTTGATACAAACAGTGGAACTGCTAAGATTACAGTGGTTCCTTGACTACATGCGTACTTGAAAAAACGCTAACATTGAGTTAGAGGTTAATGAAAATAAAGATGTGATTGATTTTTTTTCTTTCTAAGTTCCCTGGATTCTCACCAATCTCTTGGCTGTCTGTAGACCCCAGACTGAGGGAATAGTCTTTTAAGCTAGAGAAAGTCAGCAACACAATTCCTCAGAGAAAAAATGGAGATGGTATGGCTGTTAATGAACCCAGCAAACCACCGAATAACTAATTTACCATTTACTTTTGCATGCTCCCGTCATGGCCTAAATCCCACAGTCTATACCAGCAGCTTACCTAAAAGGATATGTGCACTAGCTCAGAGGAACCAGTAAGTTGGACAATAGTTGAGGGGGAAAAAAAAAAAAAAAAAAAGATCAGTTTACAGGTGTCACCTTACATGTTGGCACTTAGTAATTACTTACATAATACAACTCAGATTTATCTAGTATTTGTGAACTTTGTCAAAACATTTTCTCATATTTTTGTGTCACTTTATCCTTAAAGTACCTTTATGCAGATAAATTAGGGGCTGGGTATTGGTTTCGGTATTTTGCAGAGGATGAAACTCAGCACAGAGAGGTTAAGCGACCTGCACAAGGGTTTTCAGCTGGTTAGCTGAGCCAAGACCACAAACCAGAACTCCTTGCTTTCAACTGTGGGGCCATGGTTCCCTCAGCATGATTTAGGGTGCTAGAGCTCACAGGGTCCACACTTCAGGAGGAAGGGTATCTATCTAGGATAAAAATGGAGCCAAATTCAGTCTTTTATGAAACTCAGTCATCTCAGAGCAATATTTTACCCAAATGTAGAATGGTTTATGGATACTAGTGAAACTGCTCATATAGACTGATGACGGGGGACAAGGTAAGAACTAGAGTAAGGGCCCCAAAACTCTGTGAAGGAACAGATCTAGCTAAAATAACGATAAAAGTAATTAAACTCTGTGAAGGAATAAGCTTAGCTGAAATAATGATAATAATCAGCTACTGTCCCCTCGTTTGCTTGATAACAGTCACTGTCCCCTTGTTGCCTTCTCTATAATTGCTACTCCAGAGGGCACAGGTAGCTGTAAAATTTTTAACTTTTCTCTGTAAATAACATTACCTGTTCGGAACCCAGGGGTAGTTTTTGAGGTATCTTCCAGGCCCTGCATTCCAGTGGATTGGACTGATCCACCCAAGTAGATGCTGGGGAGCTGTTCCAGGGAGAGGTCGCTGCCAATTCCAAGGCCAGTACAGCTGAAACAGGAAGCGCAACAATGACCCACAGAAGCCAAAGGGATAGAATAACCTCACTGTCACAGTGAGTAGAGTGCTCTGGCGTCACAGCTCACAGCAACCTCAACTCTTAGGTTCAAGCGATCCTACTGCCTCAACCTCCTGAGTGGCTGTGACTACAGGCACCAGCCACAATGCCCAGCTAGTTTTAGAGATGGGGTCTCGCTCTTGCTCAGGCTGGTCTTGCATTCAGGAGCTCAAGTAATCCACCCACCTTGACTTCCTGGAGTGCTAGGATTATAGGCATGAGCCAATGCTACTGGCAGACCTTTTGTGTTTGAATAAACTAGGAAGCCACTGGTAGCTTGCAATCCGAGAAATCCCGGAACCTGATTTAAGTATGAATGGGAGCACTGCTGCTGGGCTGAGAATAGCAGGGAGACTCCTTGGGATGCTATTGTAATTCAGGGGGAGGAGGGACCCGGAAAGGACAGCGGGATGATGAGTGGCAGGTGCTGGATATATTTTGAAGGTAGGGGCAATAGCTTTGCAGCAACTTGGATGGAACTGGAGACCACTGTCCTAAGAGAACTCTGTCAGGAATGGACACCCAAGCACCACATGCTCTCACTAATAAGTAGGAGCTAAACAAAGGTTACACAGAGGCACAAAGCCATCTAAAGGACTGAGAAACCAAGAAAGGGGCTGCATAGGGTGTGTGTGAGAAAAACTTACCTACTGGCTACAACGAACACTATTCTGGTGAGAACGCACTAAAAGCCCTCTACAAAGGATGCATGGAAAGAAACCACTTGTACCCCCCTTCATCAATATTTTGAAATTAAAAAAAAAAGAAGGTAAACCCAATAGCATGTGATGATCTATAGGATGTGGAGGGGGAGAGAAAGTGAGGAGTCGAGGCTGAGAGCTAAGATTTTGGCCTGAGCAATCAGAAAAATGGAGGGGCCCTCCGCTGAGGTGGGGAAGACTGGGCAAGACGGTCAGGTTCTCAGATGGGACATAAGACATTTGATTGGCCCGGTAGAGTCCAAGTGTCAGGAGACATTAAAAAAAAAATGTTTCTCTCTCTTCCTTTCTTTCAGTCTTCCTTGCCTCCTTCACCGAGAGGACACCATAGGATACAGCTTTCTATGATCTTGACTTCCAGTGAGAAAGAGAGGCTGCTGGGAAATGAATGGGCTGTGGGTCATTGCTTGGCACCGACGGGAGGAGGTGGGGGTACCTTATGCAAGTCAGTTGGGTGAAAGAGATTTAAATTTTGTACTAACAGGAATTTGAAAAAACAAAATAAATTATTGTTCTGTATACACAAATGTTCAAGCTTCCAAGAGAGAAGAAGATGGGCATGAAAGTGGAAAATGAAAGAACAGAAGAATTAAAGTGCTCTGCGTTCGGAGACAAGTGTTGTTTGTTTGGGGTTTTACATTTCTGCAACTTTACGGTTTTGATTCCTTTATTAATTAGAGCCCAGTTATTATTTAGTTTATAGCATGCACCATGGTTGGAGTCACCAGAATGTTTTAAACTTTCACTTTACAATCATTTCAAACTTAGAAAAGCTGCAAAATACAGTGAAGAAGTCCTGTAAACCTTTCATTTGGATTCACCAATTGCTAGTAATTTGCCACATTTGTTTTATTATGTCTATTTACCTACTTACCTATTTTTTCAAAATCATCTGAGATTAAGTTGTGGATGTGACACCTTTTTACCCTCAAATATTAGGTGTGCATTTCCTAAGAATAAGGTCATCCTTCAAATAGCCACAGTACCATTATCAGTAGCAGGAAATGCCACATTGCTACCATACTGTCATCTTATTTACAGACCCTATTCAAATTGTGTCTATTAGCCTGATAATATTCTTATAACAATTTTTTTCCATCAAGGTTCCAACCTAGCATTTAGTTGTCATGTCTCATTAGTGTCTTTTAATTTAGAACTTTCTCAGCCTCTCTCACTATTCCATGACACTAATATTTTTTAATACAAAATTATCCACTCTGTCATCATTCAAATATATACAGATTGTGGCTTTTTTTTTTTTGACAGAGCCTCAAGCTGTCATCCTGGGTAGAGTGCGTGGCGTCACAGCTCACAGCAACCTCCAATTCCTGGGCTCAAGCGATTCTCTTGCCTCAGCCTCCCAAGTAGCTGGGATTAAAGGCACACACAACAATGCTCAGCTATTTTTTGGTTGCAGCCATCATTGTTGTTTGGCAGGCCCGCGCTGGATTCGAACCCACCAGCTCAGGTATATGTGGCTGGTGCCTTAGCTGTTTGAGCCACAGGCCCCGAGCCGTGGCTTTTTTTTTTTAAACACTTTTAGTCATGTCTTTTTTTTCTGGAGTTAACAGTATATTTTATGAGATAGATTTATACATTGCAAATATGATTTTTTGCTTTTGCTTTGTTTTTTACAGAGATAGAATCCTGCTCTGTTGCCCAGGCTGGAGTGCAGTGGCCCAGTCATGGCTCCCAGCAACTTCAAGCACCTGGTTCAAGTGATCCTTCCTCCTCAGCCTCCTGAGTAGCTGGGACTACCAGCATGGGTTCAACCACTCAGCCAAACAAATTTTTTTTTTTTTTTTTTTTTTTTTTTTTAGAGACAGAGTTTCACTTTATCACCCTCGGTAGAGAGCATTGGCATCACAGCTCACAGCAACCTCCAATTCCTGGGTTTAGGCAATTCTCTTGCCTCAGCCTCCTGAGTAGCTGGGACTGCAGGCGTTTGCCACAAAGCCCAGCTACTTTTTTGTTGCAGTTTGGCCAGGGCTGGGTTTGAACCCACCACCCTCAGTATATGGAGCCAGCACCCTACTCACTGAGCCACAGGTGCCACCAATTTTTAAAAACTTTTTTTGTAGAGACAAGGCCTTGACATGACACACTTTTTTTTTTTTTTTTTTTTTTTTTTTTGTTTGTTTTTTGCAGGTTTTTGGCCGGGGCTGGGTTTGAACCTGCCACCTCTGGCATATGGAGTCGGCGCCCTACTCCTTTGAGCCACAGGCGCTACCCAACACTAGTATTTTTGAAGAAGACAAGCCAGTTGTTTTATGGAATTTCCCTCGATTTTAGTTTTTTTGTTGTTGTTGTTTATTTATTTATTTATTTTTTTGAGACAGAGTCTCACTTTGTGGCCCGCAGTAGAACGCTGTGGCTTGACAGCTCACAGCAACCTCAAACTCTTGGGCTTAAGTGATTCTCTTGCCTCAGCCTCCCAAGTAGCTGGGACTACAGGCGCCCACAACAATGCCCGGCTGTTTTTAGAGGCAGGGTCTCATCTCAAACCTGTGAGCTAAGTCAATCCTGCCTTGGCCTCCCAGAGTGCTAGGATTACAGGCATAGGCCAGCGCTCTCGGCCCAGTGAATGTTGATTATAGCAAACGGAAGAAAGCTGCTTAGAACAAAGATCTCCCAGAAGCCACAATTTTCCACTTACCCAGGAAATATTTCTCCTCTAAATGCATGAAATTGTGCTGTTGTATTGTGTCAGCCATTATACTGATTAATAAATACCTGAAACTTGAAAAAAAGATACAATTTTTCTCACAAAGTAGACTCATGATAACTTACCTTGCCCCAAGAGGGACTTTTTTAAATGCTAGAGAATGGGGCTGGTCCCCGCTAGTGAGAATAAAAATCAACAGGGTGTGGTTGTTCAACCTGCTTACTGGGCAGAGCAGGATCTAATTGCATCTCAAAGAGTGGACCAGAAAGTGGGGGATACCCTCCTGCAGGTGTTTGATAAACATCCATTAGTTGAGGGGACTCTGCTTTCCACCCATCCTGCCAGGGAAATGGCCTGAGCAGTATCGGGGATCACAGCTAAGATTAACTACACCAGGGATGTCTATTGAGCGTTTGTCAGAGCTGGGTGCCACCAGAGTGAGTGCCTTTCAGTCCCCCTCACAGCCTGGCTGGGTAGGTATAGTCAACACCCCATCTTACAAAGAAAGGAACTGGGGCTCTGAGAAGTAACCAGTTGGGGCTCTGAGTAAGCCCAAGGTCACTCAGCTGGTAAGACCAACCATTTAATGGGACAGCTTTATTTTTCAGCACTTTTTTTGTATTTTTCTCCCTCAAGCACTGGCAGCAAGTAAGGAGAAGGTGAGATGGCATTTACTGTAGAAGCTGTTAATCTGCCATTGAAGGTCAGTTGGAAAAACGTGTGTGTGTGTTTACAGTCACGTGCTGTGTAACAACTTTTTTTGTCAATGACAGACCACATAAAAGATGGTGATCCCATAGAATATAATGCTGTATTTTTACTGTATCTTTTCTGTGTTTAGGTATGTTTAAAATACTTACCATTGTGTTCCAATTGCCTACAGTTTTTGGTACAATAACACGCAGCACAGGGGTGTAGCCCAGGAGCAATGGGCTACATACTACCTAGTCCCGGTGTGCAGTGGGGTATGCCATCCAGGTTTAAGTGCACCCTGGGATGTTTGCACAGTGGTAAAATTGCCTAGAACACATCTCCATTGTTAAGTGATGCGTAACTATATAGATTACATATACATACACGTGTATTTTGCTTTGATGAGAAACACACTAACATTTGTAGTGATGGCCATTGTGTATTGCTTTTTTTTTTTTTTTTTGCAGTTTCTGGCCGGGGCTGGGCCTGAACCCGCCACCTCCGGCATAGGCATATGAGGCTGGCGCCCTACTCCTTTGAGCCACAGGCGCCGCCCTGTGCATTGCTTTTTTGCATATTCTCAGTAACCCCCATGAATTTAGTCTTTGGGTGCTCATTGTACAGATGGAAAAACTGAGGCTCCAGAGATCACAGTTGGCAAGTGGCTGAGCTCCAGTTCTATCTGGTTCAAAGTGTGGCCTCTAAGACCCTCCCTCTTCACTGAGCCAGGATTCAAGCAGGAAGATGGCCCTGTAGAGCAGGCTTTCAAATGCAAATTAAACAATGAGGACCTTTTTGCTTCTTTCAGACTGACAAAAATGAAAGGTTGAGTAATGCCTCCAGTTGGCCAGAAAGTAGGGAAGGAAACGCGCAGGCGGCCCTCATTTACTCTTGTTGGAAGGGTAAATTGGTAAAGACTTTTCAGAGGTACCAGTGGCTCTCACAATTAAAGCAGCATTTCCACTTTAACCCAGCGCTGCCAGCGTCAGGATTGTTTTTCTCCAGCCATACTTGGACATTTACACAAAGCTATGTTATGCACACATACATACACATACACAAACATCTATCTTTTCTCCCATACCATTGCAAATAAGAGCAAAAGCTAGAATGAACGAAGTGTATGTTAATTAGGAGATTGGATACATGACAGACTACCCGGACGATGGGAAACTTTGCAGGCCAGAGAAAGATGGAGGCGGATTTATTCATGATGTTATGGAAGGATGTCCAAAGTACACTCTTCAATGGAAAAAAGAGAACCTCATGAATATGGATGATTCCTTTTGTGTGATTAAAAGGAAGCTGAGGTGTACAGAGACAATTTCCAGAAGGAATTTTAAGAACTATTAACAGAGCTTACCTCTGGGAAAAATGGAGAATGCTCTACCATTTACATTTTTCCCAGCAGCACGTACCACTTTTAGGGTTTAAAATACATTAAGTATGTTTTACTTTCATCTTTTGTATATTTAAAAAATATATTATTTTTACATTTTCCGGCTCAAGAAGTGTTTCACAAAACCAACACAAAGGCAGTTGAGCCTGCCTTTGAAAGGAACAGAATGTGACCCTGGGCTTGGGGTTTCTTTAGTAAGAAAACACCTCTGAAAGGAAGTGAAACACACCACAGACAGCCTGGGCCCCGTGGGGGGGGGGGCTTCCTGCTTATCTGCAAGTGAAGGAACTTGTATTCTTAAAGGGACAGGACAGTTATTTTTCAAGTCTATGACTCTTAAAATTCTAACTCAAATTGACTGTAGACTGGTCTGCACCAGACTCCATTCTAGAACACAACTGAAGCAATCCATGGGCCCTGCTAAGAGCCAGCCTCACTTAGGGGGGCTGTCCCTTGCACAGTTTCCTGTGGAATGTGAGCTGGACATTACATTTTGGTGAACTGGATCATATTTTCAGTGAGGTAGGGAAGCTGCTGACAAGGGGTTTCTTTAAGTAGAGTCACTGTGGCCAGATTGAGCCACTGTAAAAACATACATTTGTGCAGGTCCTTGGCTTTTTAATTTTGCCACTGCTTTGTGCCGGCTATCCCATTGTGGCCTGTGAGCGTGTGATAGGGCAGCCAGCATCCCATCTGTACATGAAGAAACTGGGCACATGGTAAGTGACTTGCCCACAGTCTCTGGGCAGGAATCAAGGCCCGAAGTGGGTCCCAACCCTGGCAGGTTGGCTTCTGCCCTGGTGCCCGAGCAGGGGAGAAACCGGGGTTTCCTGGGGCTTCATCATCCTTCTGTCTGAATGCTTTTGTGGAAGTAACTTTCCACTGACTTCTCCTAGGCCTCCCTCCAGGGCAAAATGCCAGTGGGGTGCTGAAGAGGGACTTCCCTGAGGGAGAGGTCATTGTGGGCAACACAGGAGAGGCTGTGGCGGCAAGGGTGACATTTTACCTGGGTTTCTGGCCTCTCAACCAACCATGCCCACAGTCCCTGTGCCCTCTCACTTCCCTGCCTGTGCAGCTTCCTTGCATGGGAGATGACACGGAGTTGCACAGAGAAGGGACATACAGAGGGGACATGTGCGCCTGCCAACTGCCTGTTCCCCACAGGAATTGCTGGCCAAGCAGGTCCCCAGAAGCATAGCAGAGGCGCCTCACGCACCTTCAATCCGCACCTTCAATTCCCGAGGCCCAGGCTGGGGAAGGGGAATGTGGAGGCCAAACCCTTGCCCCTGGGTCCCTGGAGGCCCCCGCAGGGCTGCAGGGCTTTCAGGCTTCAGGGATGGTGTGTCTTCTCCCTTCGCTGCATTCCCCAGCACACCCTGAGGGAGAGCTGCCTGAATCTGACAGCCCTTATTGGAATTTCAGGTAAATAATAAATAGCTTTCTGGTGTGATGTATCCCATGCAATATTTGAACATATTTACACTACAAACATCCTTTTCTTTCTCCGAAATTCTAATGTAACTGTCTGTCCATCCAGACCACCCCCCACACTCTGCTCAGCAAGTCTCAGGCCTCTAAGTTCTTCTAGGGGCTTCTGTCAGCCTTGTCCCAGGTGGGTCCTTGTACTTAGGAGAATGGGGGGGACAGTGGGAGGGAGAGGGTGGGGAGAGGGGAAAGGAAAGAGAGTTTCCGAAGAGAGCAGCAGTGGAGGAGGCAGCTGAGGGCTCAAGCTAGGGGACAATGTGGACCCCAAGGGCAGATGGGAGCCACCAACGTGACAACCGGCCTGTGCCCATCACAAGCCTTTGCTCAGACAAAGTGAGCAAAAGCAAGACCTCCCTGAACTCCCTGAGGCCTCTCTGGCTTCGCTGAGTGCCTTCCTGTGCATCCTCCCTGGTGGCAGTGGCTGCAGCCCTGTCTTCTCCCTGTGGCCCCTCAAAGGCAGGACTGAGCACCAGGAGTGAGATGGAGCCAGCCTCTGGAGTGCAGAAAGCACAGGCGCTTCCTCGGCACTCAGCACCATCAGCAGAGAACTCCTGAGCCCACCCAGTGCTAACATGACCACGTGGAACCTAACCCCCTTCCTGCTTTACAAACAACTTGATTGAGGTACAATTTACATAAAATGCATTCGTTTTAGGTGTGCTTTCAATGACTGTTGATAGCCACAGGCGCCTACCATCACCCCAGAAAACGTCCCTGTCTCCCAGCCAGCTTAGAGACTGGTATTCAAATGGTGGCCCACAATGTGGAGCTTGTCGCCCTGAGGCAGAATGCAATCTTCACACCCCCACACCTCGGAAAGTGTCCTGGTGTGCATTTGTCCTGACATTCATGTGTTCCTGCTCTCCCCATCAGGCTGGGTCTCCTTGATGGTAGGCCTGGGTCTTCTCTTTGTGTCACCAGATCTGAGTAACGGTAGCCCAGTAAATAATGCTTGTTGAGTGGTTGAGGAGCACATTGGTGCAGCAGGGTCTGAGTCATGGAAAGTGGGGACAGTGTTATTAATCTCTTCCAAACAGGTGCAGGCTTAGAGGTCCACTTCCTCTCTCCCTCATAGCCTTGCTCATCTCGGGATAGGTTGCACTATTCTGGCAGAGACCCTGCTTGTCACCAAGTAGGAGGAAAGGCCCAGGAGCCCTTCTTTCCAGGTCACTAGGGCAGTCAGAAAGCTTGACCCAACATCATAACCGTGGTGTCAATGGCCAGTATCTTCATTCCCATTGGGAATGAATATGTAACACTGACGATAATATGGTCATTTTATATAGATGTTTCTGATCTTAAATGTCATTCAGGATCATTGTAGAAAATCTGGAAAGTATGACAACTGCTCAATGCATGTTGGGGATTAGTCTAAGCATTCCTCACTTCATTTTCAAAACAAGGTTATACTATATGATTAAGGTAAGGGCTGGGGTGACTCCCCCACCTTACAGAAGGGAACTGGTTTATTGTGCAGTCAGATGGCTGATAAGTGGGAGCTGGGATTTGAACCCAGGCTGCTGAGCTTGAGGTGTCCCACTCTTTCGGCTCTTACTAAGCTTGAGAGCTGAATCCGGGAGAGGTTTGGAAGATTTATTTTCTCCATCCTCTGGTTTTTGTTTTGTTTTAATTGCACTGTTTGTTTCCTCCAGTGCGTACAGTGATTATTACTGTGTGATATAATTATGTGCAAGGAACACAATCAGAGAACTGATTATGCCTCTGAAAATTGGAAGGGACTATTTGGGGGCAGAAACCCAAATTGAGAAATGACTGAGTTTATAGGCAGTAGCAGCTGTTCTTTTTAGGAAGTTAAGTCCATTTCTTTTATTCAAAGAGTTTCTACTTCCTGAAGAAAAGAAGCTGTTTGCTCAAAGGCAAAGCCTGTGTATGTGTTGACCCCCCACAGAGGCCTGCCGGGTGGGCCTATCAGATGCTCTCTAACAAAGACTCCAACAGATGCTGTCGGGTTTCAGGGATGGAGGTGGGGTGGAAGGCCACCCCCAAACAAAAGGCCAGGCCAGCGGGCCCAGAAGCTTTTCCTTTCTCCCTGCCCCACTTTTCTGAACTGTAGCCCAAACTTACCATTTCAGCTTACCTAGAAGTCATTCACTTCTCCCCCACATCCCTGCTGGGGATTAGGGGGACAGAGTGCTGTAGCAATGGCCTCCCCTGGGGTGCCTGCCCTAGTCTGCTCTGTCACACACTGCCCCTAGGGCCAGCACTGACTGTGACCACGTAGCCCCTGCTTCCAAGCCTTCTAGCTTCTCCTCGCCACCAGCAGTGCAAAGGGCAAGGGCCTGGGGTTGGCCTTCAGGGAGGGTCACAGTCTGCAGCCAGCACTCCCACCAGCACACTTCGCCTTCCTCCCAGCAGCCAGAGCTGTAGGCACAGGGCTTATCATTCCTTCCTTCCTACTCCTCTAAGTGCCTCTCCTCCTGATGGTCATTCTCCTCTTCCCTCTGCCAGGAATGCCCTAGTCTCATTTCCAACCTCACAATTACTTTAAGACACGGCCATGGTAGCATACATGTTAAGATAGAAAGGTCTGGAATCGGAATGCAAGATTTTTATACTAGTTCTGCTTGGGGTGTGTAGTCTGCACTGGCACATGGGGCTTACTTGAATGCTCTGCTACAGCCATCTGGAAATTCTCTATTTTGAACAAAGGCACTGGGTTTGCAAATCTTGTAGCCTGCTCTGATTCTGACAGTGACTAGTTGTGTAACTATAACATGAGGATGACGATGAAGGGCTTAGGATAGGGCCAGGCACATTGGACAGGGAGCTAACACTGTCGCCGGCTCACACAGGAGGAAGCGCAGGCTCAGTGAGCCGATCCACACCCACAGCGGTCATATGACAGAAACGGTGACGTGGCTTACTTTCACTTCCCATGAGAATGTGAACTTTCCTACGTAGCCCAGCCACGTGGTCACGTCTGTTCTCACTGTGTTATTTGGCAATATTCAAAGGTTGCTCTTACCTCTTTTTAAAAAAAAAAAAAAAAAAAACCAGAAGTCTTGGAACTCAGTAGAGCATAGAGCGAGTCCACGTACTACTCAAACGTGAGAAGCGAGAACAGGAAATAAGTGACTGGCTTAAAGGCCCAGATCCAATTGGGAGCTTGGCGGAGACAAAGATGCAGGCAGCAGAGCCTGGGGCTTCCCGGAGCCACGCATTATGTATGCCTGCCTCTCTTTTGTCTGCAGTCGGACGCTCCTTCCTCTGCGAAGGACAAAGGCCCTAACAGATGCTCTCGGGTTTCAGAGGTGTGGGGGGGGGAAGCCCCTGCTGGGAGCTGGTGGGAAGGCGGGCAGCCCGCCTCTTTCCTGAAGCTCCCAGACTGCGCGGCAGGAAGCGGGATAGGGAGCCAGAGGTGCTCTCACGGATCCTCAGCAGCACCACAATCTCAGCGTCATCATTATGCCAGTCACTACCAGTCCCATTGTACCAGTTCCCTTTTGCTGCTGTAACAGATGATGACAAATTTAGCAGCTTAAACAACATTCATTTGCGCATTTCGTTTTAAGAGTTCTGGCGGTCAGAAGTCTGGCTGGGCCAAAATCAAGGTGTTGGGAGGGGGAACATATCTTTGCCTTGAGGCTCCAGGGCACAATCTTCCTTCTTGCCTTTCCAGCCTCCAGAGGCCATCGAGATTCTGTGGCTTGTGGCCCCTCCTTCTACCTCCGAAGTCAGCAGTGTCACATCTGACCATCCTCTCTGACTCTCCTCTTCTGCCTTCCTCTTCCATTTCTAAGGACCTACGTGACCACCTTGGGCCACCTGTATAACCCGGGACAATCCCCTATTTTAAGGAAACTGATTAGCAATCTTAATTCCACCTGCAATCTAAATGCCCTCTGCTGTCTAACTGAACATGCTCACGGGGTCCAGAGATTAGGATGCAGATGTGACTGTCCACCACACCCATTTCATAGCCTACTTGCAGGGTGCCCTTGAGCAATTTGCTCCAATCTCTCTAAGCCTGACGCTTCTCATCTGTAAAACAGAAATAATACCCACCCTGCCCATCACAGAGTTGTCCTGAAAATGTGACAAGATAGTACATGTAAAAATGTTTTACAAATGGCAAACTTCTATGCGAACACAGATGTTCCTATGGGGGAAGGGCAGGGGATATCATCTTTTGTGAGTGTCTGCTACAGCCTGGGTAGGTACTGGAAGATGGTTTAACCCAGGTGGTGTACATCTCTTCCCAATTCCACATTCAGTGATGTCACATTGGTGTCTTGAAATCAGCCATGGTGGGAGTATGGACATCATGGAAATTGGCAAACACTACAAATCAGGGTTTCCCCCTCCTCTGAGAACCAGTTGTTAAACATTTACCAGCACATGACAGGTGTATTTCATTTATTTAAGAAAAACCACCTGAAATGGATTTTATTCCTTTACAGTAGAAGTGGGCAAAGTGAAGCTCAGAGCCAGCGATAAGTCCACCTAAGCCTGCACAGCTGGTGAATGATGTTGCCAGCTTGTCACACTCCACCACACCCCCAAAGCCATTCTACACTTCCAACTCTGCCTGTCCTAGAGAGGTATGGTTAGTTTAAGTGTCCAAGAGAATCATGGGACTTAACAACATGTTCAAAACTGTAACCACCATGCCTAAGGTGGCAGATGGCCATTTTGGGGGGCTGTGGAAATGTGGTTTTGTGGCTCACCTGAGTCACTGCCAATGTGACCTAAATTCTGCTTGAAGCCTTCCATTCCAGCACTAGGGCAGCTATGAAAACAGTGAAGTCTCCATTGTCAACTCCAGAGGCTTAAAGGGATTGTAACTGAAGAAATGGGCTGAAAAATAACAAACTTGCTTTCTGTCTCTAAAACTCTTTTTGGAAACTGAGACCCGCATTCTGGCGTGGGCAGTGGTCAGGAGGGGCAGGGCAGGGATGTCTTTTGTTCTTTGGAGGACAGAAGATGAGCCTGGAGGCTGGTGCCTGGTTAGCCGAGGTAATGAGGTTCAGCAGAGATGGGACACAGATGGGAGGATAAGAATCATCAACTATAGTGGAATGAAAAATAGGCCTTCTCTTTTTAAAAGCTCTGTGTTTCTGCTTATGGGCAGGAAAAATTGGTATTTGAGACAAATAATCTGCCATTTTTCCTCAGTTGCTGGCAAAGTTATAAATTTCCCGTTCCTTCTTCTCAAAAACCACTTGTTGTGTTTTTCTGATGTGGCCTTGTGAATAGGTAAGTACCGAACTTTTGGTAACAGGATTTGGTATAAACAAATCACTAGCTCATGCAAAGGTCAAAGTGCCACATGGCTTCCTCTTAGACGTCCTGGAAGTGCTTGAAGACACAAGTGCTTCATTCCCGATGGTTCAAGTAGGTAGCAGGCTAGCACTGTTGACCTCTGGGAGCAGAGTTAATGGTGCCAATTAAAACTTCCCTCTGCTTTATGCTTAATTTTCATCCGGTTCCTCTTTCTCTAACTGTGGGCTAATTTTTTCTTATTAGATTTTGGGTTTTATTTTACCTTGTGCCTAAGGCATAAGGAATCTAAAACAGTGGGTGTGAGGATTTAATTAATCCAGGAGCAAAGACCACCCATCCGACCACAGTTCTCAGCCTTGGCAGCACACTGGAAGCACCCAGGCACCTTTCAAAACTCCATCTGCCCAGGTTATGAAGTTTATTTTCCTTATTTCCCACTATGCATTTCTATTTCTTGGGTTTTCCTTTGTTTCTAAGTGGTTTGTTTGGGGAAAGGGTGGATTCGGTTACAAACGGAGGCCCTGGCTCCACAGAAGGTGAAAGGCCTCAGGCCGTTTCCTGGTGGGGGTTTCAGAGAATAAAGAATCCCCAACCTAGAAAACCAGTTCTCCCAGACTCGCCTGGGGGCCACGTCATCAGCAGCCAGTAAGAAACTGCCAAGTGCGGCTTGAGTTTACAGGTTAAGGTCTCAATTGATTAAACCTAGAATTGCTGGACAAATAGACAAACTGTTGCATTAGGTTCACCCAAACCACCCTTTGTGTGGCAGCCCTTCCTGCGTAGATCCAGCGTCTTTCCTGTTCTCTTCGTTTCAGCACATTTGCTCGGTGGCCGTTGTAGGATTGGGTGATGGATTTGAGTCCACAGGCAGGACAGAAGGCAGGCTGCAGGGAAAACAATGCCGATTCCGTACCCTGAGCGCCTCGAGTCTCAAACCGAAGCCCGAACCTGTGGGCAGACTGTTGCTGCCACCTATTGGCAGTGATGGGTGTTGACGCGTCCCCTGGTGTAAATCCCCGTGGGCCTCACCCCAGGCTATAGGCCGCAACTCACTGGACACCTCCTCGAATATGTCAGATGCGGGTGACGACAACAGGGGCTCCATTCTTCTAGTAGTTTACTTAATCTTTGGACCACGCTCGTGGGAATTTTAAATGTGCCTTCCTTTTGTAATCTTTCATAAGTCTGTGGTCAGAAAATTATGATTGTGCCTTCAGGTTTGTGCCTAAGTTGAAACTTCTGGTCCCTGGAGGCTGAGAAAGTTTGCAGAGGGTCCCGATAAGTCACAGGGTCAGGAAGACCAGAAGCCAACCTGTGGTGGTTTAAGAGCCGTTCGGCAGGTCTTTGCTGAAACTATGGTCCCTTAACAGGCCTGGTACATTTGGTGCTCAAATGGATGTCATTAGAAATGTATCACTCTGGTTTTAAGATATTGTCCTCAGTAAATAAACCATGTAGACCTCTGGAAAGGTTAATGTGCCCATCATTTATCTAATACACGTGTTTATCAGATCACTTTCCAGAATCTTACTCCACAAACATCTATTGAACCACTGCTAAGGAATCCACACTGTGCTTGGGGCTCTGGGGACGCACGTGTGAGTAAACTGTGGTACTTCCAGGAATTCACAATCTTCAGCTGCTACACAGCTTACAGAGGAGAGCGATCATGCTACTAACTACAACAAAGACAGAACAAAGCAGCGCCGTGATACGGGAGCAAAGTGCTATCAAATGTGGAGGTGGCAATCATTGATTTTGAGCAGAGTACTTGGGGGAATGTTTAGACCAGTGGTTCTCAAAGTGTGTTCGCCAACCAGCAGCATTGGCACCAGCCGTCTGGGGTAAACTTGTCCAGTATGCCCCAGACTGTGTTTTTTTTTTTTGTTTTTTTTTTGCAGTTTTGGCTGGGGCCGGGCTTGAACCAGCCACCCCTGGTATACGGGGCCTGCACCTTACTCCTTGAGCCACAGGTACCACCTTCCCCCCAGACTGTGTTTTGACGAGCCCTTCACATGTTGCCCTCCTAAGTTTGAGAGTCACTGCTTTGAAGGAGCTAAGAAAATTTCACCCCAAAATATGATTCCTTGGTATAAATATTATTTTGAATTAAAGGCTATTCATAACCAGGAAACTCTGAACAAAGACTTTCCTCTATCTACCTAAAAAAGGGGGGGCTGCTAGACTCCTTGTCGCATGCTAATAGACTCAGCCCAAAGGTCATTTGAAGCACAATACCTGTCTCTCAGGTTAATTGACTAATCATTCCATTTCCCTCCATCTCCCCATCCCCCCCTTAGCAACCACTTGCTGCACAGGTAATTTCCCCACTCTCCCCCCTCACTTCTAAAAGGCATCTTTAAAAGCCACCGGCTATCACTGAAACTTTGGGAAATCATTCTTGTGGTTCCCCCCATGTGCGTGGTGTTTGGAAATAAACCTTTCTCTTATTAATCTACCAATAACTATGAGTTGATGATCTTTTCAGGGAACCAACCTAGGGGAAAAGGACAAGTTTCCCTGAGACTCCCCTTTAGCTTCAAAGAGAAGATGTAAGATAGAGCCCTAGAAAGCCAAGGAGGATTTCTATAATGAAGGGATGGTAGGGGCGTTTACACTACTTCTCCCTTACATCTGTGTGGTCATTTACACCCTAGTATCTCATTTGACCTTTACAACAACAGGACATGAGATAGAAGTGGATCAATTTTAGGTTTGGAAGCAAATACGGACTGGGTACCAATCCTTACTCTAGTGAGGAGCTAGCAGAGTTCAAAGCTGTGTGAGCCTGGGGAAGACCTTTAGCCTCTCAGAACCTGCCTTCTCATCTGTAAATCCTAACAGTCATATTCACTGTACGGATTTGGGGTAAGAATTGCATATAATATGGAGACTTGGTACTTGTTAAACGGCTACTATTTCTCTATATTATTTTTTATTTTTATGAACTCCTAGTGCCCATGAGAAAACCCAGCAGGCTCCATGGTAGACCTGAGGCTGCGGCATGGGTTCCTGACTCTCAGGCCTGGCTGACTTGCTCACTTCCTAGTTTTCACTGTGGAGGAAGCCTTTACTAAAGCCTGCCTGCTTCTCCTCAAGTTGTTGGCATGTCTGGCGTTAGCATACCTGGGACTTGAGGAGTCCACTAGTTTTGTGAAAATGGCAGCCATCCAGAGCTAGACTAGAAGTAAATGTGTGTCTTGAAGTATAGAGAAGGCGGAGTCACATGAAAGCACCTGTGAGCATGTCATTTTCTTCTCTAGCCACTTTGGGAGATAAATATACATAAGTCCTCTTGTGTTCTTCCCAAGTTTAAGGACAAAATTGGGCAACCTTTTATAACTTGTGGCCACTGGATAGAGACTTGGTCTCTGAGAATTGAGTAGGTTTTTTCCTTTCCATGTCCAGCATGTGTGCTGCAGGATGTGCTCCTGGCATGGAGGGGGTGGAAGCCACGGACCCTGCTAAACAGCCCAACATACGCTTCAGCCTCCTAGTCCCCAGGAGAGAACAACCTAGTCCAAAACCTCAGTTATGCCAAGGCTGAGAAGCCCTCGCCACTGCCTCAAAGTCAACATGATGCAACTCAAGGCCAGGTCTCCTGGGTTTATCTGGTTCTATAATTGATTCCTCAATGTTCTCCCAACTCTTTCAACTCAAAGCCTTTAGCATTACCTGGAACCTTCCCTGAGCTTTGCTCCATAAATCCATCCAGTCTCCAAGGTGTGTGAGTCTCTGCCCCATAATGTATTCCCGATTCCTGCCTTCCTTCCCATTCTCACCAGTCTATTCAAGTATTACTCCTGTCATAGCCTGTCATCTCCACGGGATCTGTACTCCTCAAGCTCGGGAAACTTGCATTTACCTCTTCCAGTCCTGCGCGTCCAGCCACGTGCCTAGTGAGTAAAATATACATGGAGAAATATATAGGAATATCCAGCAAGGAAGATTTCTAGCTCCTTATAAACACAAATGTCTAACACTTCAACAAAAATGTTTACATAAGATCTGTCTCTTAGGCGGTGCCCGTTGCTCAGTGCCTAGGGCACCGCCCATGTACACCAAGGCAGGCAGGTTCGAACCTGGCCTGGGCCAGCTAAACAACAATGACAACTGCAACAAAAAAATAGCTGGGCATTGTGGTGGGCCTTTAGTCCCAGCTACTCGGGAGGCTGAGGCAAGAGAATTGCTTAAGCCCAACAGTTAGAGGTTGCTGTGAGCTGTGATGCCACAGCACTCTATGGAGGATGACAAAGTAAGACTGTATCTCAAAAAAAAAAAAAAATCTGTCTTTTAATCAATATGTTATTATGGCAAAGAGTTAAACCTAGCTCATTAAAGAAGGAGCAATAGGATCACAAATTTTAAGCTTTCTTCTGGAAGTTCCACTCTGTTATTTCCTCTTCTTTATCTCTTAATCTGCTTATGTTTCAGTCAAATAATAAGTCCTAGAGACAGAGTAGGTAATTTGTGGGTTCTGACAGCCAACGGACTGCCTCCTACCTGCAGCTTTCCCCAGTCATGGCCTTGTTTCTTCTCTGCCCTGTGAGTGTACTCACACCACTCCCCACTTCCCTTTCCCCCACTTGACATCAAACCACAGCTCCTAGACCTGCTTACAGTTAGCTGCTGATGTGCTGAGCTGAGAGAAGCAATACCTCTAAGGGAATCACCCAGATTTTCTCTTAATTGTGCTTTTTTGGTGTGATGATGCTTTTTGGTGACTCCATGATTATGTTGCCGCCCAGTCAGGTTCATCTGCCAGCTGCCCAAGAGGAAACCAATACCAGGAGACAGCAGAGTTCCCAGCAGGGAAGGAGTTGATTCTGCACAGCACTAAGATGGGAGGAGTTTCTCAAATCTGCCTCCCCCAGAATCTGGGAGACATGGGCGGCGCCTGTGGCTCAAAGGAGTAGGGCACCCGCCCCATATGCTGGAGGTGGTGGGTTCAAACCCCGCCCCAGCCAAAAACTGCAAAAAAAATCTGGGAGTCAGGGTTTTTAAGGATAATTTGACAGGGGGTAAGGTAATTAGGTTTGCTGATTGGCTAAGTTTGGGGCAAAGTTACAGGAATCTGAAACTAATTTTCTTGTGTTGCATCAGCTCCTGGGGTCACAATTCCAGTGGAGGAGTTGGTTTCTTGGCCCAGGGCCACTGGTCTGGGCAGATCAGCCAATCCGCTGGAATGCAGGGCCTGGAAGGTGTCTCTGGAGAAAAGTTAAGAATCTTTATAACTAACAGCTATGCAGAGAAAGTTAAGAATCTTGTGCTAAGAATCTATCAGCTGTGCTACTCCAGAGCACCCATTATAGAGAAGCAAACAAGGGGACAGTGACTGACAATTAGGGAATAGGGGCTAATTACCATTATTTTTAGCTAAGTCTGTTCCTTCCCAGAGTTTGGGGGCCCTTACTCTAGTTCTCACCTTGCACCCCTTCATCAGTTTGTAGGGGTGGGTTCAATTATAAATTGGATGTTAGGAAAAAACACTTAAACAGCAATAGAGAAACTATTGTGCTACCATTTTCCTTATTTCCTTATTTTAAGGACTCTATCTGTATAAAGACACTTCTCCACAGGTATCTATATGTGTACGTTATAGATACATGTACACATTTCATATTGGCTTCCAATGTAAACAATATCATCTCTAGAGTATGCAACCTTGGTAAGATCTGGTTTGCTGATTCAAAGGTGGAGATTGTTTCAAGGTCAGAGACTAATTGCTTTAGTCATTCCCAGTGGATTTAATATCTTTGAAAGTATAATACTCCCTAATAAGTCATGAGAGAGCTCATTCAGCCACAGCAAAGGTTAGCCTGTGCAATAGAAGTAGTATGTCTATTTTCAGTTTATGTCAAGTGCTGCAATTAGCCTTTATATGGCTAATGAAGCTGTAGCAATGAATATTAACTTCTTCACCTTGTATCAAAGAAGAATCTATCCCTTTTACAGTTTCATTATTCACTGCTTTGGAATGATGATTTGCCTTGTTATCACATTGCTCTTCAGGAGGAATAATGTCCTGGTAGAACCAGTTCAAGGAGCTCATCAGCTGGGTATAAAGGCCTCCAGGGGTGAGGCCTGGATATTGTTTTCTGTTTTTTGCTTTTAAGACACAATAATCCATGTCAGAATAGTGACTGTCAGCATACACCAGGGACTCACCAAGCTGGGTAAGTCTCTCTCAGACCTTCAAATCAGCATTTCCAGAGAGAGAGACACACACACAATTAGTTCTCAGAGATATCCTGCAAAAAAAAAAAAAAAAAAAAAAAAAAGAAAGAAAGAAAGAAAGAAAGAAAAAGAAAGAATGGAATCCATGGCCGAATAAGTTTGGGGCACAGTGCAATACAGTTCCCTTTTTGAGATCACAAGACATTTTAGAAATATTATAGTAGCCAAGAAGTTCCCAACCTGTTTGAGCTCAGGAGCACTTTTCAGGGAGTACTTACTAACATGGTGTGGAATTAGCTTGTGGAAATTCTGCTCTGAACGGTGCCATAGAACCTGGCAAATGATCACATGCTGACAGAGTCACACAAGTCTTCCATGGCCCCAATTCAGACCCCTGTTGTACCATATTTGTTTTGGTCCATCCCATGATCTCTACACAGATGCACTGAACTCAGCCACTTACTTCATGACACCTTCCCTTGTTCTTCTTGGTCTATGCCCTGCTTTCTTTCTTTGCTTTTTTTTTTGAGGCAGAGCCTCAAGCTGTTGCCCTGGGTAAAGTGCTATGACATCACAGCTCACAGCAACCTCCAACTCTTGGGCTCAAGCGATTCTCCTGCCTCCACCTCCCATGAGCTGGGACTACAGGCACCCACCACAACGCCCAGCTGTTTTTTGGTTGCAGTCGTCATTGTTGTTTGGCAGGCCCGGGTTGGATTCGAACCTGCCAGCTCAGGTGTATGTGGCTGGCGCCTTAGCCGCTTGAGCCACAAGCACCGAGCCTATGCCCTGCTTTCTCTGAACCACGCCCAACATTCTATGAGAAGGCAAATAATTCTTGCCCAGACTCAGAGCCCCATGGAACCAGCAGTGTGGCACCCAAGATCATTAGTGTTCTGTAGTATCCAAAGGACAGCCAGCATGCTTGTCCTGGGAGAGGGGAAGGGGCAAATGGAGTGATGAAACCCTGCCCTTATCCATAGGTCCTGCTGTGTGACATTGACTGTGACCCACTCATATTGCATCTGTCCTAGGGTGCACCTGGAGAAGCCTACCTGAATGTTCATTTATTCCTTCCTTCATTGTCTGGAAAAGTATGTACTGGGAGTTTTCACTGTGTATCAGGCATGGCATCGAATACTGGGGACAGAGTAACAGGATAAAAGGCACCTTCCCCTACAGACTAATGAATGACACCTATTGTAGCTGCTCTATTCATTTTTCTATCACTTCTGCAATAAAATTTGCAATAGATGCCTTGATCCATAAAGATGTGCTCTGCTGACCTCCTCTGGGAGGTTTCCTTGAACCCTGGCCTCAGTCCAAGAAGCCTCCTCTGTGTCCTCCCAGCACCCTCAGTACATAAAACTATTTCTTCACTAGACCATCCAGCCCTCGGGAAAGAGCAATGTAGGTGTCAGCTGTCTTTCTACCACAGATCTAAAAAGACCCTGGTTAAGTGTCTGACGAATACCTGAATGAGGAGAAGTCAGTGTGTCACTTCCTCAGAGGTATATCAGCTCAGGGGCCATAAAAAGCAATGAATCAGAAGTTATATGAGGGCAGGTGCCATAGCTTTTGATCTCTTGTATTTCCAGGGCCTGGTACTCAATAAACACAGTATTTCTAAAGAAAAGAATTAATAACTGAGTGATGAGCATGAGACATATTTATGACAATGTGAAAACAAATCACCAAGACCTACAACAGCCACAAAAAAAAAAAACAAAAACCCTCAAAAAAAATTGCAATAGATGCTAAGAGGATAGTAAAGGGGGCACCTGAGTGAGATTTAGAGGTTAGAAGAAAGCTGCTTTCAGGCACATTTAACCTCTCTCTGCAGGTTGAGCAGGAATCAGCTAAGGAACATCTGGAGAAAGAGGCGCCTTGGGCCAGTAGCATGTGGTTAGGTGTGAGGCCCGGAGTTTGGAATTTGGTGTGTTCTCAGCAGGAACAGAAGACAAGGGGTGAGGGGTGAGAGGTCAGGCTGGAGGGGTATGCAAATGGGAGGTCAGAGAGGGCTTGTAGGTCTTATTCAGGAGCTGAGATTTTCCACATAATTCAGAAGCCACTCTTTTGACAAGAATCACTCTAGCTGCTGGAACTGAATTGGAAGGGCCAGTGTGGATACTGGGAACGCAGTGAGAGATGCGGGTCACTTGGACAAAGGGCGCTGATGGTAGAGATGGTGCTGTGAGGTGGGTGCTGAGGGATTGGGAAGGGCGACCCAACTGTGCTGGATGAGTGGTTGTGGGTGTGGGGTGAGAGGGAAGAGTAGATATGGGCATCAGGTTTCTGGCTTGAGTGACTACATTTGGGCTTTTCTCACAGACCCAGACACGACTCTATTTTCTTTTCTTTTCTTTTTTCTTTTTTTTTTTTTTTGAGACAGAGTTTCACTTTGTTGCCCTGGGTAGAGGGCCGTGGCATCATAGTTCACAACAACCTCCAACTCTTGGGCGAAAGTGATTCTCTTGCCTCAGCTTCCCAATTAGCTGGGAGTACAGGTGCCCACCACAAAGCCTGGCTATTTTAAGAGCTGGGGTCTTGCTCTTGCTGAGGCTGGTCTCCAACCTGTGAGCTGAGGCAATCCACCTGCCTCGACCTCCCAGAGTGCTGGGATTACAGGTGTGAGTCACCGCGCCCAGCTACCAGACATGACTCTTAATCATCTCTGAGCTCCCAGTGTCATCAGTACTGAGATAACCAGGGAGCTATCCCTAAAATACGGGGTGTCCCAAAGTTCACCATACATAGGAAAAATTAGCAAACTCATATTTTATATTACACTTTATATTTTAATATTTTTATATTTACATGTCAACACATAGAGAAATATTTTGTAAATATTTTGTAAAATTTTGAAATGAACATTTTGTAAATAAAAGTACATTTATTTATTTATTTTTGAGACACTCTGTCGCCCATGGTAGAGTGCCGCAACGTCACAGCTCACAGCAGCCTCCAACTCTTGGGCTTAAGCTATTCTCTTGCCTCAGCCTCCCAAGTAGCTGGGACTACAGGTGCCCACCACAACGCCCAGCTATTTTTTGTTGCAGCCGTCATTATTCTTTAACAGGCCCTGGGCCCAATTCGAACCTGCCAGCCTGGGTGTATGTGGCTGGTGCCGTAACCACTGTGCTACGGGCGCCGAGCCTAAAAGTACATTTAGCTATAATTTTCCATTTTCCATACGTATATCTGCATGTTGACTTTAGGGCCCCTGTAGTCCAGGTGTAATCTCAAAGCAGAAAAAAACTGAGAAGACAGGAGTCTTCTCGCTACTCCTAGAATGCGTTTCTAACCAGAAATTTAAAAAAAAAGGATATAAAAAAGCTGAAATAAAAAACAGCAACCTCCAGCTCCTGGGCTTCTGCGATTCTCCTGCCTCAGCCTCCCGAGCAGCTGGGACTACAGGCGCCCGCCACAATGCCCGGCTATTTTTTGGTTGCAGTTTGGCCAGGCTGGGTTTGAACTCGCCACCCTCGGTACATGGGGCCGGCGCCCCACTCACTGAGCCACAGGCGCCACCCTGTCCCCTGTGTTTTGAACACAGCTGTTCCTTGCCTTTCCCCCAACCAAGATGACTGCCTGATAGCTGAGCGGGGCCTGGGCTTTACCCAGTCTGCCTTTCCATAAAGCACTGAAGGGCAGAAATTAAGCAAACACCATTGTGTGACCTTCCCATGTACTTATTAGAAACGGTGCGTACTGTTATGGCTTTAAGTTCAAAGATAATGCCAGTAAAAACCTGGCCATATCACTATAATAGTGTTTATTAGTAGCTGACAGGGAAATCTCCTTTATTCTTCCAATAATCATAAGTGACTCTCCCATTCACAGGGGCATTTTCATGGAGTTCTGAGTAGTTTCTAAAAAAAGTAAAGGCATAGTAGTTGTAACAGGTTGAACTGTGTCACCCCCAAAGTGAGACTTTAACCCCCAGCACCTCAGAAAGTGACCCCATTTGGAAATAGGGTGGTTGTACATGTAATTTGTGAAGATGATCAGGTAGTAGAGTAGGGTGACCCCTTAATCCAATGTGAATGGTGTTCTTACAAGAAGAGGAGAGTGACATAGAAGGGAGATAGCCATGTGACAGCAGAGACAGAGGCTACAGTGATGTTATCTTCAAGCTGAGCAATGCCATGTGTTGCTGGCGAACCCCAGAAACCAGAAGAGACCAGAAGGAACCTCCCCTGGAGGTTTCCGAGGGAGCAGGGGCCTGCAGACACCTTGATTTCAGACTTGTAGCTTCCAGAGCTATGAGACGATGAACTTCTGTTGTTTTAAGTCATTCAGTTTGTGGCAGCTCTAGGAACTTCAGCTGTGATGACTCTATTAGTCATAGCTTAGTGCTTAGGGTGCTGACCACATACACCGGGGCTGGTGGGTCCAAACCCGGCCCTGGCCAGCTAAAATAACAATGACAACTGCAACAAAAAATAGCTAGGTGTTGTAGCGGGCGCTTGTAGTCCCAGTTACTTGGGAGGCTGAAGCAAGAGAATCTCTTAAGCCCAAGAGTTTGAGGTTGCCGTGAGCTGTGACATCATGGCACTCTACCGGGGGTGACATAGTGAGACTCTGTCTCAAAAAAAAAAAAAATAAAAAAAGAAAGAAAGGAACTTGGAGATCATTTAGTCCATTCTACAGATAAGGATTCATTCTCAGAGGAGTGGAGTGGTTTCTTCAGAATCACCCAGTTCCTCTGCTTTGGCCAGAACTGGCATTCTAATTTCTGTGGTTTGGGGTTCTTTATGAAAGCCAACAATCAGAGGTCAGTACCAAACAAAGATCTGACAAATCTTGACCACCTGCAAGAAAAAAGCAGAGAGACAAGGAAAGCTGATGGAGAAGACTTTAAGAGTATAGGGTAGCAACTCCAGGAGCTTCAGACATGGTGGGACAATGCTAGAAAAAAAAAACACCCACAAAAGGGAAAGGAGGAGAGTTAGGGCTGGCTATCAGGGCATTCACAGAGTTCTGCAATCATTACTACCATCAGGTTTTTTTTTTTTTTTTTTTTTTTTTTTGAGACAGTCTCCTTCTGTTGCCCAGGCTAGAGTACCATGGCCTCAGCTTAGCTCACAGCAACCTCAAACTCCTGGGCTCAAGAGATCCTCCTGCCTCAGCCTCCCGAGTAGCTGGGACTATAGGCATGCACCACCAAGCCCAGCTAATTTTCCTGTTTTTAGTAGAGACAGGGTCCTCTTGCTCAGGCTGTTCTCAAACTCCTGATCTCAAGGAATACCCCTTTCCTGGTCTCCCAGAGAGCTAGGATTACAAGCGTGAGCCACTGCACCTGGCCACTACCATCAATTTTAGAATATTTGTAGGTGTGTTGCCAAAGCAAGCATAATTTCAGAATATTTGCATCATTCTAACAAGAAACATTGGCAAATTCTAAACCTGTCCACAGAGTTGGTGGTTTCTGAATCCTGAGACTTGAAACCAGATGAGACGACCCTTCCCATCCTCAAGAGAAGATGACAGCCCACCAAGAGTTTACTTCTGTTTACATGGGACTCAGAAACCTTCTGCACATCCTGGCAAGGCTGCAAACAACAAACAAAAACACTGATTAAACTGTGAAAGACAAAAAAAAAAACAACAACAAAACGTCACACAAATTAGCAGTCACACCCCATCTCCAAAAGGGGATCCCCACTCCCAGCTCTCAACCCTTCACATCCCCCCCAGCAACCACTTATCACTTACTCTCTGTCTCTATGGGTCTGCCTATTCTGAACACCTCACATAAATGGAACCATGCAATATCCAGCATTTTGAGTCTGGCTTCTTTAACTTAGAATAATGTTTTCAAGGTGCATCCAAGTTGTAGCACGTATCAGTACTCCATTCCTTTTTATGGCTGAATAATATTCCACTGTACAAATATATCATATTCTATTTATTTTCTCATGCGTTTATAGATCCTGGTCATTTTTTAATCCACCTTAGGACTTATATTATTTTTTCAAAAGGTATTTTTCAAGCCAGGCACTGTGGCTCCCGCCTGTAATCCTAGCACTCTAGGAGGCCGAGGCAGGTGGATTGCCTGAGCTCAGGAGTTGGAGAACAGCCTGAGCCAGAGCAAGACTTCATCTCTAAAGAAAATAGCCAGGTGTTGTGTTGGGCACCTGTAGTCCCAGCTACTTGGGAGGCTGAGGCAAGAGAATCACTTGAGCCTAGGAGTTTGAGGTTGCTGTGAGCTATGATGCCATAGCACTCTATCAAGGGCAATAAAGCGAGACTCTGTCTAAAAAAAAAAAGAGTATTTTTCCATGAAGTATACATTTTGAATTGAATAGGAAGATAGATGACATATTCCAAGCCTGAGGACTTGGTGTCGGGGAGGGGGCAGGACGGAACCTTGAGAAAGGTAAAAGAGGTTTGCAATGCTGAGACGTATTTTTTCTCAGCAGAAGGGAGTCTTGGGATCTAATTATAGCCCAAGTGTTAATGACTTAATTCTTGGCTCCTTTTGCACATAGTATGAGGAATGTGTGGGTGATTTCAAGAACTATAGCAGGCTCAGCTGGAGTGTGGAGGCCTCCTGGGCCTTCTGGAAAGTTCTTCACACACACAGACAGTGGTTGACAGCTGTCACGCAGATCCTCCCGTCCATATCCCCTGTTTGTTTCCCTCTCTTACCCCACAGAAACAGGCTCCCCGAAAGGCCTGGTTTTGAGAACAATGAAGAGGAGGAAGAAGACAGGTCACCCATGAGCCACCGGCTTCTCTGTGGGCAGTCATTTGACTCACTGCCAACTGGTGCATGCAATAGGTGCTCAGTTGATTTTTGTTACATGAACAGTGCAGAGTGTCTGAGTAGGAATAAGCTGAATCAAAGGAATGGAGAGTTCCTCTACTAGTCTCTACTTGCAGGAAGCCCTTGATTCATCTGGGAGTTCTAAAATGGAGGTAGATTTCAGTACAAAGATATTCTAGCATTCACATAAGAAGATGTTAGAGAGATTTCTAATATCTGTGAATCTTATTTCCCTAGCTTTATGAAACTAGGTCCTACATCCATCCTTCTTCCATGGCAGAGATCATAGTGGTAAAAAACAAACACGTGAAGAAGCAATGACACGCACATCTGTCCCAGGCCACATGTCAGGTCTTTCTTGGGCTTCTCACTTCTCGCTGCTGAGTAACACCCCCTGTCCCATCATTACCCAATTGATTAATCTCATCAAATTAAGTAAGGCTTATATCAGGGATTCTCAACCAATGCCTCCTCATGGAGTCTCTCACTCTTCATTCTGTGGCCCTCCACCAGTCAGTAAGAGCTTAGGAAATTTTGCCTTGGTAGTTTGTATTATAAAACAATGAATATGCTAACGGACCTTCCTAACCTGTTCTCCTTCTTCCTAGCAAATACCCACACTGCCAGGAGAACACTAGACTTTTATTTCCCACTTGTTCTTACAACATGTTTGAACTGGCAGGCCGAATCTTTGCCAACGTGTTCATTTCTTCTAATTCCTACAGAAGGAGCCTCAAGATGGAATCCTGAGATGGACTCAAGGGCAACGATGGACTTTTTTCTTGACTCTAATCCTTCGAATCCTTGAAATCAAGATGTCAGTTAAAAATAGTAAAAAGAAAAAGAAATAAGTCTTTATGCCAAGACTTATTTAGAACCACCACTTCTCAGGACAGTTTGGGAATATCTATAAATTTTTGTGTTATTGTTGTTGAGACAGAGTCTCACTCTATTGCCCAGACTAGAGTGCTGTGGCATCAGCCTAGTTCACAGCAACTAGGTTTATACTCCTGGGTTTACACAATTCTCCTGCCTTGGCCTCCTGGGTAGCTGGTACTGCAAGTGCCCACCACAACACCTGGCTACATTTTCAATTTTTTTTTCAATTTTCCTGAGACAGAGTCTCAGTTTGTCACCCTTAGTAGAGTGCTGTAGCTTCATAGCTCACAGCAACCTCAAACTTTGGGCTCAAGCGATTCTCTTGCCTCAGCCTTCCTAGTAGCTGGACTACAGGTGCCCGCCACAACGCCTGGCTAATTGATTTTTTTTAGTAGAGACAGGGTCTCTTTCTCAGACTGGTCTTGAACTCCTGAGCTTAAGGGATCTTCCTGTCTCGGCCTTCCAGATCCCAGAGTGCTAAGATAACAGGCATGAATCACCACGCCTGGCCTAGGCCTAGTGTTAGCATCTTTTTAAGGAAGTATTATTTCAAAATGACAATAGAAAACAGAACAATGTTGACTTTCTCATGGACAAGCCATAGGTCTGAGTTTCTCGAACTGGTATCTTAAATGAGGAATAAATGAGTTTCAGAAACAAGCGTTTTTACTAACCACTGATTTCATTGTCTTCCCTTCATTGAGCTCACAAGACATTTGCTGAGAAAGTAAAGCTGTTTGTGACTTTTGTTAACTTTTGATTCTGTCAACAGAACACCACTAAAGGGCATGAGCTTAAAGGATTTTTAATTACTCATGCTACTGAAAAATATTCATTTTCATTTTATCAAAACAATCAGGAGACATAAGAATGAACTTCTGCCAGACAACAATTAATGTGGTATGAACAGAGATGTTGCGGATGAAATGTTTATGTCCCTCCTAAATTCATATATTGAAAGTCTACCTCCCAATATTGATGGTATTCAGAGGAGGGGCTTTGGGAGATGATTAGGTCATGAGGGTGGAGCCCTCATGAATGGGATTAGTGCCTTCATAAAAGAGACCCCAGGGAGCTCTCTCATCCTCTTCCCACCATGTGAGTACAAAAGGGGAAGTCAGCAGTCTGCAAGATGCTTAGAGTGTCCTCATCAGAACCCAAGCATGCCTGAGCTCTGATCTCAGTCTCCCAGCATCCAGAACTTGGAGAAAACAATTTCTATTGTTTGTGAGCCACCTTGTCTATGGTGCTTTTTTAGAGCAGCCGACACTGACTAAGACAGGGATGAGCTGCAACTGCCTCACTTTCCTTTTAGGGTGGCCCCTCATGGAATGAGCTTGCTTTTAGATATTTGTTGCTATGCCTCAATAAGCGCAAGCATAAATGTCTTTCTATAAACTCGCTATGGTCCCCAAACAGGGTTCAATGTGACAAAACTAAATTGTCCTTGGCAACTTGTGCTGCTCTCCACTTTGTCCATGGTAAATCACACTATGACACCCCATTTTGGCCAGTTCTTCAAAAACACATATTTAAAGATAACTCATCCTGCAAGATTAACTAAGAGGCTGTGCTTCAGGAAGGATGGTGATTGTAGGTTTTTCTTCTTTGCATTCTGAAGGGACTTTATTTTCTTATGTTCGAACAATTTCTAACTATTCTCAGGTAGATTTCACAAGATTCCTCAGGATTCATACCTATACTGGGGACAGAATACTATGGATGTATACAGATGAACCACAAGGGTGGTAGAGGGCGTGTCAAAGTTATTTCATTTGGGAGTCTTGCATAAAGGGTACTGTCAGGGACAAGGTGCAGTGGCTCAGGCCTATAATCCCAGCACTTGGGAGGCTGAGGTGGGTGGATTGCCTGAGCTCACAGGTTCAAGACCAGCCTGAGCCAGTGTGAGACCCTGTCTCTAAAAAATAGCCAGGCGTTGTGGCAGGTGCTAGCTACTCGGGAGGCTGAGGCAAGAGGATCACTTGAACCCAAGAGTTTGAGGTTGCTATGAGCTAAGATGCCACGGCACTCTACCCAGGGTAACTAAGTGAGACTCTGTCTCAAAAAAATAAATAAATAAAGGAGGGTACTGACAGCTAGGTATCCTGACTTCATGTTTTTTTTTTGTTTGTTTGTTTGAGTCAGAGTCTCAAGCTGTCACCCTGGGTAGAATGCCATAGCATCTTAGCTCATAGCAACCTCCAACTTTTGGGCTCAAGCAATCCTCTTGCCTTAGTTTTTCTGTTTTTTGTAGAGATGGGGTCTCGGTTTTGCTCAGTCTGGTGTTGAACTCGTGAGCTCAAGCTATCCACTCGCCTTGGCCTCCCAGAGTATGACTTTATGTTTTCTGATCAGGAAACCAAGGTAGAATTAATTTCTCTATTAGCAATTATCTTAATTTCACAGCTTCTTGAAAATTGCTTCCTATTTTAGTTCTACAGAAGATTAAAAAAATATTCTCAAAACCCCCAGCACACTCACCTAATAGGCACAATGTAAGGGGATATACCACAGCACATCTACAACAGAGATCTTACCTAATAGACACAAACATTGTAACCTAATTGTACTCTCATATTAATCTGAAAATTAAAAAACCCTAGCATAGATGGTAATTTCTTTTACACTATGGATCTATTTCTCTACTATATATTTATCATACACTCATCATGTGAAATGAGACATCTTTATTTATTCATTTTAAGATTTACAGCAATGGCATTTAACAAATACTCTAAAAGCTTCTAATTTAGCTGCATACTTAAAAAAAAATGATCAGGAAGTAAGACACTTAAAACACTATTTGTCTCAGCCTTTAAATGACATCTAAACCTTAAAAGTCAAATATTATAGCCAATATTTGTACAAGTAAATGTAAAAAAGGATAGTACAACAACAGCATGATATAACCATGTCACCACAGATTGATGATAAATCTAAACACCAGCTTAATATCAGAACCACTACTTACAGTGGCAAAACTTCTTAAATATTGAAAAGAAGATGTTCCTCTTAGGCCAGGTGTTAAGATGGTTCATGATGATCCCCACCTCCCAATATTCACAATCCATAATCAAGATGGCAGTCTGTTTTTGATAGCAGTTCAGGGAAAATGGTTGATGACCAACTGAGGCAATCACAGTCCACCATCTTGGTCTTCATCTGTTTTCCCTGACTGAGGTGGCCACTCCCATGGAGCTGGCAGGCCCTGTGGTTTACTTCTAACAAATAGAATATCTTTACTTCTAATGAATAGAATGCCAAATGATGGGCTATCACTTCTCTGACTATATTACAAAAGATTGTGACCTCATCTTGCTAGCAGCCTCTCTTGCTGGTTCTGATGAAGGAAGCTGCCTCGTGGGAGAGGTCTACATTGGCAGGGAACTGAGAACAGCCTTTGGCCAACAGCCCACGAGGAACTGAATCCTGAAACCAACCACTTGGGAGTGAACTTGGAAGTAGACCTAACCCCAGAGATGCCCGTGGCCCTGGCCAACACCTACATTGCAGCTTCGGAGAGACCTGGAAGCAGAGGACCGAGTTGTGTTGTGTCTGGACTGCAGACCCATGCAAACTGTGAGCTAGCAAATGTGTGTTGTGTTAAGCCACTAAGTTTTGGGGTCATTTGTCACATAGTGATAGCTAACTTAGAAAGGTCATTACTTCACATTTTTATTACAGTGTGAAACCATGACTAAATTAACATCAATTAGTATTGGTTAATGGAATCAACATACAAATTATTATACCGGGAATCATTTTCGGTTAAGACCACATTTTTCAGACTTTCCCAAAACAAGCCTTCTGCCTTGGGGTTGTCAGGCCACTGGAGGATGGAGCTCTTACAGATCCGCTGCCGCAGCCTCAGATACTGGCAATGCTGCAAGACGGGCTCCAGCAGGATAAACACGATCACATCCATGTTCTCATCCATTAGCCTCTGCAAGGCCAAGTAGAAAGCTGTTTTAAAGTTCCAGCTTTTGGCAAATTTTTTGGTTAAAATAAATATTGTTTTCTTGCTTTGGTTGATGCTCTGCATGAGGTTATCAATGATGGCCAATCCTGGGTCCCAGTCCCTCTCCTCTAAACAAAGGAGAACGTTCTTTTCTTTACTCTCTTCGAGGTGGTAGCGCAGCGCGTTGATCACCCAGTCGGTAACAGAGGCATCTTTGGTATCATAAGAAATGTAAGCATCGTAGAGAGTTTGGGATGTGGAAAGAGACCTATAGCCTTTTACTTTAGCTAAACACATGTGATAGATAAACCAAACATCCCAGCAAAACAAATGGTGAGCCAGGGCACCCAACATAACCACGGTGGTGGTAAAGAACGAGAAGAAAAATAACACCACCGCCATGGTGTCTGAAACACAAGTTGTTAGCTCCAGACTCACAATACTTGCCCCTCTTTGATCCCCAGGACTGACACAAGTGACATCTGTCAATCTAGGAATTGTCACATGCAGATTTTCATCCATCCACGTTCGAAAATCTCCAATGTCACAGGTACAGTCAAAAGGGTTTCCATGGAGTTTTAAAAGAGTTAGATTGGTGGTGGTCTTTGTCTGCAGTGCGGATTTGTTGATCATCTTTAGTGAGTTGAAACTTAAGTCGAGGTGCATCACACTGCTAACTTCGGAGAAAAAGCCAGAGGGGAGGTGGGAAATCCTGTTGTGACTCAGCAGCAGCGTCTGGAGGCAAGGTGGAAACTCAGACAGGCTGTTAGTTAAAGAGAATAGCTTGTTGCCATGTAAGTCAAGCAACTTGAGATAACGAAAACGCTCGAGTAACGTCCAGTTAAAGAACTTCAACATATTGTTATTTACACGTAGTTCAGTGAGATTCCTGGGAAACATGTTGAATGCATCATGTCGGATATTCGTAAGTTTATTGAATGATATATCAAGCCGTGTCAGATTTTTGAGGTTTCGAAAGATGGAGAGGTACCTTTCATCTTCGGCATTCCACAAAATGTCAAGGCGATTTCCACTGAAAACTAATTCTTCCAGGGAATTGCTTTGCAGTGTATAATTTTCTGTTAAAGTATAAATGCTGTTGTGGCTCAAGTTTAAAACTTTGAGGTTTTTTAACCTTTCAATAAACTCTAGACGATGTGTTACCCCTGCTATTCTGAAGTAGTGTGAATTATAGCTGAGATCTAGAACTTCTAAGCTGTCTGATAACTCGCTGAGAGCGTTCGCGTTATCGAAGTCCAGTCCATTTTTTGTCAAATCCAAGTATTTGACTCGACGTACGTCTGAAAATTCAGTTCCATTTAACACTTGAGCATTGTTGTTTGAAGACAGATTTAAGCAGGCGATGTCACCAAAACCTTCAAACTGCCTTTTCCCAATAAAGAAAATACTGTTCGAGCTTAAATCCAAGGCTCTGCCATATCTTGTACATTGTGGCTTTATTAAAGGTTCGGTTCTATGATAAAAATTTAAATGTGGGTCAAACCGAGTCCGAATCGAACGTGGTTTGAGGATGTGACTTTGGAAAGAGGAACTGTTTGCATAATTCTGCCTGAAATCATTTACAAGGGGTAAAATTCTGTTTTCTGACAAGTAAATAATGTTCAGTTTGGAGAAATTTTGGAAAAGAGTAAAATCAACTTGCTTAATAAAGTTAACACCCAAATTAATAGTTGTTAAGTTTGGAAGGCCCATCAGTGGCTGGAAATCTTTTCTCCTCAGTTCCTGGAATACATAACCTCTTAAATGCAATGCCTGGAGAGATGAAAGTTTAGAGAAGTTTCTGGAAAGATTAATATATTGTTCATATTTGGTCTTTATATAGTTATAAGATAAATCGAGTATCTCTAAGTGGGGCAGCTTTATTAAAAATTCCCCAGAGGCTATTTCTGTCACTAAGTAGTTGAATTCAAGATGCAGCACTCTCAGATTAGCCATATTTTCAAACCAGATTGCAGGAATCTTAGTGAGGGAAGTGCTAGAGAGGTTTAGGTATTGAAGTTTAGTCAGGTTTTGAAAAGCAGAATCGCTTATCTTAATTGAAACATCTCCTGCACAAGGCACGCATGGGAACGGCGCGTTGAAACACCTCGGACAGTTCCCACTTAAATCCAGCACTATTAAATTGATCAGGCCCTTGAAGTCTTCTGCTTGGATAGTTTTGATCTGGGTGTTGCTCAGATAAAGTTCCTTGAGGGAAGTCGGCAATTTTGCTGGTACGGAGAAAAGAGGATTGAAAGATAATGACAGGATCTGCAAATTTGTCAGGTTTTCAAATGTTCCATCTTCTATGTCAAACTTTTTATTACAGATGTTAAAATAGCAGTTCCAGCCCAGGTAGAGTCTTTCTAAGCTCTCAAGTCCTGTAGTATGACTTTTATTTATGTTGTTTATATTGTTCTGAAATAGACTAAGTTCTCTCAAAGACCCTGGCAAATTAGTGGGCATTTTGGATAACTGCACATCTTCAAGCAACAGCACCGTTAGGTTTGTGAGACTGGAAAGTGCCCCATCTGTAATACTCATGCCATTTTTATTCATGCCATGATTTTCGTACTGATACTGGACATCGGGGTTGTGGTTCAGATTTATTTTAGTGAGACTTTGTAGCCCTTGAAATGATTCATTCGTTATGCATTTGATGAAATTGTAAGATAGGTCTAGTTCTGTGACATTTTTGTCCACTGTTTGGGGAACTTCTTGCAGTCGACGACTTCTGCAATCTGCAAACACAGAGTCATTTTGCCTTTTCTCATCACAAGGATAGCTTCTAGAATAATTTGCGTCAGCGAAGAACTCCCAGGAACCAGAGATTAGCAGGAAAAGGCAGGTCAGAATTGAAGACTTGAGGGGCATGTTTTCCTAAGGAAAATCAAAAGCAGAAGCACAATATTAGAGAAGAAGTATTGGCCAGGTGTTTGATAATGAAATGAACAATGCACCCCACACTTGTATGGATTGTGAGGTGCTAATTCTCTTAACAATTTTAAATAAATTGCATCAAATTAGGTTCAGAATTTTACTTCTTTACTGGGTTCAGCTTAATAGTGCCAAAACAAGTTGAAGATGAAGCTATCTGCAATTGTGATGATGAGAAATATTTTGTAGACTTGGGAAACATTTGTATCATCCAAGATCTTCAAGGTAGAGTCATCTCTACCTTCTATACAACCATATCTCTCACCAGGATTTCCCACAATGTTTCTAGATTTCTATGGTGATGTATGTGGTACTCTCTTATTTCCTTACATGGGAGGCAAGCGCCTGAAAGTGGGCTCTTGATACTGGCAATAATAACACACTGTCAGCTTCATACTAAGTGCTTCAGAAATATTTCCTTACCTGAGGCAAGAGAATCGCTTAAGCCCCCAAGAGTTTGAGGTTGCTGTGAGCTGCGATGGCACAGCACTCTATTGAGGGTGACATAGTAAGATTCTGTCTCAAAAAGAAAATAAAAATAAAAATAAATATTTCCTTACCCACACTAATCCTCACAGTGGCACAGTGCTGTAGGTTCTATTATTATTCCTATTTTGCAGATGACAAAGTCAACTTGGTAACTTTCAAAAGGATGGTACATTGTAGTGCTGGGGTTTAAACCAATCTGGTTTCAACATCATCTTTTGAACCACTAATTCCCATGCTACACAATTTCCTTTGGGAATCTGTGCTAGAGCAGTGCCTAAAACGTAGACAGTACTCAAAATACTGTTTGTTGAATGACAACTAGTCCTATGTCCCTTATCATACAAACATCACCATTTGTAGCTTTGGTTTGCTAATTTTGAAACTTCTGTAAGGAAAACATGGTGCTTTTGTAGCATACCTGTTTCTCAACAAACAGAGGGCTACAAGTCATATTTCTGGTAACGAGGCAATGCAAGAAACAGAGTAACGTGGCTGGCTTCATCAAAAGTTGTGATTAAGAAAATTCTCAAGGGCGATGCCTGTGGCTCAAGGAGTAGGGCACCGGCCCCATATACTGGAGGTGGTGGGTTCAAACCGGGCTCCGGCCAAAACTATGGGGGAAAAAAAAAAAGAAAGTTCTTAAAATCTTATTTCATGGAATATGGAGCAAAACCTTTTCTAAACTAGATTTTTTTTACTATATCCCACACGTGTATTTATTGTGAGTTAACTTACATAAGTGCCTTCTTTTTAAATTCTACAATTAAGGGTTGGTGAAATGCCACCCTTATATATCACACACCCTTACTATGTTATAAAAGATTTTTATGTGGATGTTGATTATTCTGAGGACCAATAATAATAATAATAATAATTTTTTTTTTTGGGGGGGGAGATGCCAGATTTGCACAAAAAGATTTATTGCTTTCAAAACAAAATAAGACAACCTCAGATAACTTATTTTAGTGAAGAAAATACTTGTAGAAATTTGAAACTTTCCTAAAAAACTATTTTGTGAGCTGGGGACCAATAATTATTGTCCATTTGTAACAGCTAAGGAAAAGCCAGCTCCTTGCCTGATGAAAATTAAAGTAGAGCAGAGCTCCCAAGCATTTTCAATTCCTTATAGTTATTTTCAAATACAACACTTAATGTTTAACTTATTCTAAAAGAAGGCCCTGTTAGCTCACACCTGTAATCCCAGCACTCTGAGAGGCTACGGTGGGTGGATTGCCTGAAATCAGGAGTTTGAGACCAGTTTGAGCAAGAGTGAGATCCTGTCTCTAAAAATAGCCAGGTGTTGTGGCAGGCACCTATAGCCCCAGCTACTAGGGTGGCTGAGGCAAGAGGACTGCTCGAGCCCGAGAGTTTGAGGTTGGTGTGAGCTAGGATGTCATAGCACTCTACTGAGAGTGACAAAGTGAGACTCTGTTTCAAAAAATAAAAAATAAAAAATAAAAATAAAAGAAGACCCTGCTTTACCTGGTGTGGTAGGTAGAATTTTAAGATGGCCTCCATGAATTTTGTCCTGTATTACTCCTGTGATTGCATTATATTATATGGAACATGAGAGATTACTTGGATGGGCCTAACCTAGTTTTATGAACCTTTAAAAGTAGAGATTTTTTGTTTTTGTTTTTGTTTTTTTTTTCCTGGCTAGTGGCAGTAGGAAAGCCAGAGAGATAGGAAGCATGAGAAAAATTTGATGCATTATTGCTGGCTTGAAGATGGAGGGACCCCATGACAAGGAACGCAAGCAATCTTTAGCAGCTGGGAGGGGGTTGTGCTGGCTGCTAGCAAAGAAATGGGGGAGGGAGGGGGTCGGGGGTGTTAGTCCTCACAAAAACTGCAAGGAACTAAAGTCACCTGATAACCTGAACAAACTTGGAAATGGATTTTTACCCAGATCCCAACTTGATTGACACCTGGATTTTAGCTTTATGAGACCTGGAGCTGAGAACTCAGGCAGGCCTGCCTTGATTCTAAATTACAGACATTTAAGCTAATAAATAGGTATTGTTTGAAGCCTCTAAATTTGGGGCTATTTGTTATGCAGCAATAGAAACTAATATGTCTAGAAAATATGTGTTATAAGATGATGGCTTGAAAACACACAGCTCCTGTGAAGGAAGCCATGGGTCTTCAGGGTCAACATCCATTTGCACTGGAAAACACAGGCACACCAAGGGGACACAGAAGCTCAAGCCTGCGATGAGAGTCAGAGGTGGGAAGTTGCCCCAAGAAATGTTATCTTTGCTCAGGTACCTGAGCAGATCCAATCTTACACAATTTCCAAGTCTGAACATTGCTAGATTTCAAAGTCACTTCCACACTCTTCCATGCCTTGATTAGCTAATGGGTGGTCTGGGGAGTCTATTTGGCCACACTTATAATTTATGGATTTGCTCCTAGACTAGTGGGCAAAACAGACATGACTTAAATACAGCAACATTAGAAGATTTCAAAAAGAGGTATATGATATTGTAAGAATCTAAAAAGAGAGGGATTTGATCTATTTGTGGAGGCTGGGGGAAGACGCCCCTGAAGGTGTGAAACCTGAGCTGTGGTTCAAGGTTGAATAGGCATGTGTAAGGTACAACTAAAATGTCAAAGGAATGGTCCAGGCAAGTGGAGCAGCATGTGCAAAGGCCCTGAGTCCATTCCTGTGAGTTTCCCAGGCTGCGCCTTCAAAGAAGCCCTGGGACAGGAATCCAGAGAGATTGGTGTGGGCCTGAGAAAAGGCACTTCAGGTTCAAGTTCTCCAAGCTGGTTGAAGCCTTTCCAGAACTGCTTGCCGTGGCAAAGCCCAGAGTAAAAGATAGAGCCAAGAAGATTGAAATGGCACATAAGAGGTGACCGAAATGGCACATAAGAGGTGTCACTGAAGTTAGGGGACTAACTGAAAGCCAAGGACTTAAGAAAAAAAATTTTATTTAAATTGCCAACTAAAATGTGTATGTACTTACAGCGCACAGCATGATATTTTATAATATGTATTATGTATATATTGTGGAATGGCTGGATTGTGCTAATTAGCATTAGTATTACTTCACATACTTACATGTATAGAGAGCACTTAACATTGACTCTCTCCAATTTTCAAGCGTACAATACCTTTTTATTAACTATAGTTATTAGGATGTACAATAGTTCTCTTAACTTCATTCCTCCTATCTCACTGAAACTTTGTGTCCTTTGGCCAACATCTCCCCAGTCTCCCTCCCCCACAAGAGTAGATTTCTATCTTTATCTGAGTTTGAAGGTTTTAAGCAGGGTGTCACCATGCTTCAATTGATTCTGCAGTGGTTGTTGGCAAGAGGGCACAGAACTCTAGAGGGGATGGGAGCTTGAACTAGACTGATGGGAATGGAGAAAGAGAGAAATGGAGTCAAGAGTTACTTAGAAGGTTTATTCACAGGACATAGCTATGGGTGTATAAATGGTCGTGGGGTTTGTGAGGAAGAGGAATGCATTCAGAGTAACTTCCAGGGTCCTGATCCTAGATAGATGGGTGACATTGACTGAGAAAGAAGATTGGTTGTGGGGGGAGGATATTGGCAATTAAATTTGACATGTTGATTTTGAGTTGAGTTTGTGATATTCAAGTGTAGATGTCCAGTAGGCAGTTGTGTGTATAGGTCTGAATCTCAGAGGAGAGTTCTGATAGAAGAATGAATTTGGGAGTCACGGTCATTAAAGTCATGGCTGTGAATGAGATCATTCATGGCGGTGTGAGGCATAAAGGATCTTCCACACTTAAGTTCTATGAACAATATTTTTCTCACTTTTTAAAAAAAAAATTTTATGATTTTATTTTCTTACACTGAAAGATCTTATCCCACTAGAATTGTTTTGGCATAAAATGTGAGATGTAGACCAACATTGTTTTTTCTAGATGGAGATTTGGTTGCCCCTGTAATATATATTGAATAATCTCTTGCTCACTGAATTGATATACTCCCTGTATATATCATATACTAACTTGCATCTATTTCTAGACTCTTCGCTCTGTTTCATCAGTATGTTATTATTTACTACTTACCATAAGTATGTAATGTGTATATGCATATTCAATATTACACATTTAATATGTAATGATTTTTCTGTATTAATGAGAAAAAATAACCCAACAGAAAATGGACAAAAATATATTAATAGACCATTCACATAAAAAGGAAACATAAATAGCTCTTAAACATAAGAAAAGATATTCAACCTCTATTAAAAAAAATTATACTGCAATACCCTTTTTTCACTGATTCTATTGTGTAGGTGAGGATATGGGGAAATGGGTCCTCTCATATTTTGCTGGTAAGAGTCTACATTATTATAGTGTCACCTCTAAGATAGAGAACAATGTATAATATCAATCAAAATTGGAAACATATACTTGAGGTCAACACTTTCAATTCTGAAAGTAGATCCCAAAGACATACTCTCACATATGTAAATAGCAATGTACAAGGATGTTCAATGTAGGGCTGTTAGCAATAGCAAAAGATTGGACATAATCTAAATGCCTACGAGTAGTCATCTGGTTAAATTAATTGTTATATTCACACAATGAAATACTATGTAGCAATTAAAAGGATAAGGCAATTCTATATTCATTCATTAAATATTTATTGAGCAGATATTTTATTTTAGGAACTGTTTTCAAGTTGCAGATACAGCAATGAAAAAACATTAAAATCAGTGCCCATTTTAAACCTACTTCAAAGATAGGATGTCAGAGGGTAAAAAGTAGTGTGGAGAAAAACATAGACTAGAAGGGGGATAGTTATGTAGAATGTCCCTCAACTAGGACTTGTCTGATGTGTTTTGTCGTGATTAGATTGGCTTGTGGCTTTGGGGAAGGAAGACCACGGAAGCGAAGTGCCATTCATACCAAGGGTACATGCTATCAACATGACTTTCACTGTTGATAGAGACTTTGATCGTCTGGCTGAGGTAGTGTTTATCAGATCTCTATCACAGTTTTTTTTTTCTTGAGACAGAGTCTCGTTTGGTTGCCCTTGATAGAGTGCTGTAGCATCACAGCTCACAGCAACCTCAAACTCTTGGGCTTAAGTGATTCTCTTGCCTTTGCCTCCCAAGTAGCTGGGACTATAGGCGCCCGCCACAACACCCAGCTACTCTTTTTTTTTTTTTAGAGATGAGGTCTCGCTCTGGCTCACTCTGGTCTCCAACTCGTGAGCTCAGGCAATCCATCTGCCTTGGCCTCCCAATTGCTGGGATTACAGGCATGAACCACCGCGCCTGTCTTTTTTTTTTTTTTTTTTTTTTTGTTTTGTGATAGAATGTTACCCAGGCTGGAGTGCCATGGTGTCAGCCTAGTTCACAGCACCTCAAACTCCTGGGTCAAAGTGACCCTCCTGTCTGAGTCTCCTGAGTAGCTGGAACTATAGGTGCTTTTCACACACCTGAGTACTTTTTCTATTTTTAATAGAGACAGGGTCTTGCTCTTGTTCAAGCTATACTCAAACTCCTAAGCTCAAGGGATTCTCCTGCCTCAGCCTCCCAGAGTGCTAGGATTACAGGTGTGAGGTACTGCACCCGGCCCTCTGTTACAATTTTTAACTATATATTAATAAATATTAATTTTTAAAAAGGTCTGTGAGGAATATGTCAGGGTGAGGCCAGATTCCATTGCCTTCCCTTCTAGTGCTAAACAGAGTGCTGTGGGTAGGTGAGACGTCTTTAGGTGGATACTTGAGTGGGTCCAGAGAGTAGGGGCTGTCTGTGTTGACTTGATAGCCTCAGACCTCAACATTTAATCTCAAATGCAACTCTCCAGCTCAGACAAAGCAGAGGCAATTACGGAGATAAGCCTCTAGGGGCCGCTAGAGACCAGGAGAGGAGCCTTTTGAAATTCAGGATGAAAATGGCATCTGGGAGACTAAGGCAACTTAAAATGAATTATGGGCCATGGAAAATTACTGAACATGAGTTGACAAATTCCAAACAATCTGAATTTGTCATAGGAGGAAAAGGAAATGGTGAGTAGGTAGCTAGCAAGGAAGTTGAGGAGAAAACTCTAATTGTTCAACCTTCTGTAATCCATGTAGGACCTCCCAGAATTTGAATGGATTGCTAATGCTAATGTGCCAGCAGAGGGAGCTCCAGCTCCCACCATCCACCTGGATCTTAAAGAGAGGGCAGAGTACAAAAGCCCCCAGCAACAGCTGCACCTCCTCAGCCAAGTTCTTCCTTTCAGCCACACCCATAACTCAGACTACCAAAAGTTGTGGTTTCAAAAGGATATCAAAGAGACTCTGATCCCAGATGAAGTGAGAAGGGTACCAAGGAGAAGTCAGCCCCACGATGGCAGAACCAATGACTAAAAGTTATCCACGCCCGCTGCAGTGGCTCACACCTGTAAGCCCAGCACTTTGGGAGGCCAAGACAGGAGGATTACTGAGGCCAGGAGTTTGAGACCAGCTTGGGAAACACGTGAGAGACTCCCACCTTTACAAATGATAGAAAAATTAGCTAGGCATGGTGGCACGGGCCTGTGGTCCCAGCCACTTGGAAGGCTGAGACAGGAGGATGGCTTGAGCCCAGGAGTTCAAAGACGAGGTGAGCTATGATTGTGCCACTGCACTCCAACCTGAGATGACAGGGTAAGGTCCTATGTCTTTAAAAAGAGAGAGAGAGAAATATGCAAATAAAATAGAGAAATGGCAACTCTGCAAATAACTTAGGGAAATGGCAACTCTGCAAATAAAATAGAGGGAAAAAAAGTGCAACTATGCAAATAAAATAGAAAGAGAGTGTGTGTGTGAACGGGAGTGTGAGTGACTTATGTTTGTTGACCCTGACAGCTGAGTGCTGCCATTAAAGCAATTGTAAAGGAATAGAACCTTAAGAGACCAAAGAAGGCATAAGAGGAGACACGAGCAAACTAGAGATGTCTACAAAGTCTAGAAGACAGAAAGCAGGTGGATGAGCACGCGTTACTAGAACAGAGCAGACGTAAGGCCAGCCAGAGAAAAGTCCATTAGTACCGCAGAACCTGGGAAGGACGGCAGAACCTGAGCCGGAGGCAGCAGGCACCTCAGAAGGTGCCTGGACGGTAGATCAACTGAGAGTCTGCATGAGAAGTAAGACCCTGCCTCACCTCCTCCTGAGATTTATTATTTTGAAAGGTGGAATCTGAGGACCTTGGGCCGGAGCAGAAGCAGGGGTGACTGCCCTACAGAAAACACAGAGGTTAAGGCCAGCCTTGGCTGGACACAATGGCCCGCACCTGTAATCCCAGCAGTTAGGGAGGCTGAGGAGGGAGGATCACTTGAGTCTGGGATTTTGAGGCTGCAGTGAGCTGTGAGACTTCCCTACAGCCTGGGCGACAGACAGAGATCCTGTCTCAAAAAAAAAAAGTCTGTTTGTAGAGGGATGGACTACCCTCTTCTCTACCTCAACTCTGGGAACTGTGAGGGACACCCAGCTTAAAATGCCCTTGGGGCACTGGCGGGTCTAGGTCTAGGACACAGAGTCCGTGGCAGCAGGGTGGGGCTGGGTGAAGCAAGGGAGGTGCCAGCTGCTTGCGAAACATTTAAGTGGGCACGGAAAAAGTTAGTCATCAAGATGACCACTATTCTAACACATTAAAAGCCATGATGAGCCAAAGATCAGTATTTTAAATCAAAGCAAGATACTGCTTCACCTGCCTCTCCCATCCCGGTTCTGGAGCCAATAGAACTTTATTTGCTGGAACAGGCAACCAGCCTGCAGACTATAGTTTGCCAACCTGGTTTTTAGAAATATTATTTATCTTGATTACTGAGCGTTTTACTTATTTATTTATTTATTTTTGAGACAGAGTCTCATTTTGTCAGCCTCAGTAGAGCACTGTGGCATCACAGCTCACAGCAACCTCAGACTCTTAGGCTCAAGCAATTCTCTTGCCTCAGCCTCCAGAGTAGTTGGGACTACAGGTGCCCGCCACAACACCCGGCTATTTTTAGAGATGAGGTCTTGCTCTGGTTCAGGTTGGTCTCGAACTTGTGAGCTCAGGCGATCCACCCACCTCGGCCTCCCAGAGTGTTAGGATTATAGGTGTGAACCACTGCGACCAACCTTGATTACTGAGGTTTTGGATGCCCCTTGCCCTCCTTTAAACTTGGCACCCAGATGGAGTGCCTCACTCAACACTGCAGGACAGAGAAGGTGTCCAGATTACAGTGGACACAGGCAGCCCCTCAGCCCAGGCCAGGCCCTTCAACTTCAGCCCTGCCCTTGCAGTTGGAGCTTCTAAGCAGCTCTTTGGTGACTCACTCTTGAGATTGAACAGCCAGGACTGGTCGCCTAAGGAATTCATCCAACATAAAAAATGGAGATGGGAACAAGCGGAAGGGGGTGGGAGGGGAGGGCAGGAAAAAACAAGAAAAGAAGAGAAAAGAAAAGAAAGAAGAAAAAAGAAAAATCAGAGACGCAGTAACCGATAGAATCAGGCCTTTTGGCTCCCAGGAGAATGGCTTATGGTTTATTGTTTTAATGCCAGTCCTATCTCAATCCCCTCTGCAATTTTGAAATCCCAAAAGGGCTGACCAGCAAAAGATTTGGTGTATTTGTGTTTTTCGGCAAAAAAACCTGATCTGAACTGACCTACGGCTACTGCAACCTTTATTTATCCACTTAGCATGAACCTTCTTGTTCCACTGCAGAAATATCCAGGTGAGTGATAGCTAATTTGTGTTGCCCCACAGCCACGGGAGTATTCTGTGATGTAGCATATATGTACCATATTATCTTGCTGAAATATGAACTCTGAACTTTGGCTCAATCCTGGCCTATGGGTTTCAGATAAGGGATTGTGGATCGATACTTACATCTCCCTCACTGGGTACGCATCAGCAATTTCTGAATTTGCCTTCGTATATCCACTAAATCAGAAAATAGAACGTGATTGTCAACAGGGCCAAGTTATGACTTTAATGGGCCAGAGGCACATTGACTTTCATGGGCCCTATCCTCCATAAAAAAGTAGTAAAATTTTATTTTACAACTACATTGGTGTAAAGATGAATATAATCCAAACTGGATTGTAGTCATTATTTTATTGATTTTAAAAGAAATTAAAAACTTTGCTTAAAGTGTCGTGGTCCCTAGGCCTTGAGCCTTCTGTCAGAAAAGAGAAGTCACCCTGGTTGCCGATGTGATCTGATGGAGCTCAGGTCAGGCTCCAGGCGACTAGTTCAGACAGGAAGGAGATGCTCTAGAAGGAGGGTAAGTATTAGACTGGGAGCTGAGGAAGTGAAGGACCAGGATTAAGTGGAAGTTGCAGAATAGAGGATTAAAAACAGAGAGGTTGCAGGTTAAATTGTGTCCCACCAAAAGGTTAATGGAAGCCCTAACCCTTGGTACCTGTGAATGTGACCTTGTTTGGACTTTGCAGATGCAATCGAGTTAAAATGAGGTCACGCTGAAATTAAAGTGGGCCCTAATCCACTGACTGGTCTTCTTATGAGCAAAGGGGAATTTGGACACAGACATACTGGAAAGAAGACCACGTGAGGACACAGGCAGAGATTAGGAAGCAGCACTGTTACGCTAAGGAACACCACAAATCGCTGGTCGCCACCAGAAGCTAGGAGAGGGGCGTGAAACAGATTTTCGTTCTGACTTCCCAGAAGAAACCAACTCTGCCTACAACACCTTGATATCCAAATTCTGATTTCTGGAACTGTTAGAGAATAAATTTCTGCTGTTTGTATCCATCAAGTTCATGGTACTTTGTGATAGCAGCCCTAGCAAGGGAATAGAGGAAGAGCAGAGAACAGGCCATTGAGAGCTGTTGTTCAGTGGAACCCACTGCAGGGCAAGTTCAAGCTGCCCAGAAAACCCCTTTGCCTGATACACTCACGTGCTCACTGCTAGGAACACCCTGATGATGAGGATGCCTGGGTCTCACTGCTCCAGCTTTCTTACTGGGGGCTGCCTGGGAGCACCTGGAGAAACACAGAAGCCACGGCTTTAAACAGAGAGTATGAATCGTGAAACAAAAGAGATCCACCTAACTTCTCTCCTGTCAAATATAGCTGTCACTACCGAGGAAGCCGGTGTTTCCATTTTCCCTGCTTAATCCATTCTTTGGTTGGGTCCATGATGCGGAGCCCTCCAATTCTCCCTTTCGGGTTCTGAGGAACCAAAGGGCACAACAAAAACAACCTTTCTCAGTCCTCACCCCAATCTTCCCTATGAAATTCGACCCCTATGGGCACCAAACTCACATTTTCAAAAGACCAGTGAACTTTATTTTACAAAATTTTTTTTTTATAGAGACAGAGTCTGACTTTGTTGCCCTCGGTAGAGTGCTGTGATGTCACGGCTCACAGCAACCTCCAACTCCTGGGCTTAGGCGATTCTCTTGCCTCAGCCTCGGGAGTAGCTGAGACTACAGGCTCCGCCACAACACCTGGCTATTTTTTGTTGCAGTTTGGCTGGGGTTGGGTTTGAACTGGCCACCCTTGGTATATGGGGCTGGAGCCCTACCCACTGAGCCACAGGCGCCACCAGAACAGTGTCCTTTAAAGAATAGCTTAGAAAGTTCATGCTTGCTGAGGACTCCCTGAGAGTTGGCCAGCCAAGGAGCACCCTCAGAGCTCCCCACAGGGGAGGGCTGTAGGCAAAGCAGAGATTGGGTGTCTGGGCACAAAGGCAGTGATGCCACCAGGTGAGGCTAAAAGAAAACACACACAGTGGGCAGTGAAGGTGTCTGGGAAGGCCTGCCCTGCCTTCCAGGACGAAACAGCTTTTTCATATTTTCAGACTCCTTTCCTAGGCTGCAGGCAGTTGTGTGCAGACATGACCCTTGTCAAAGGCGGAATTCCTCCAAGGTCTCCTGGGATGTTTTCTGCTGCTGCTCCTAACACTGAGTGTCAAGAAAACCTATCGGTTACAAAACGCAATCAATCCCCTGGTTTAATGACTCAGCTGTTTGTGCACCATGCGGGACTTGACCAGAACTGAATTTTTGCCCAACTGGAAATATTTCTGATTTTTAATGGATTGTGATTCATTTGCAGTTGACAACATTTACCACTGATTCATGATGAAAGGAGATTAGTTAAGAAATGGTTATGAAGATGAGATTGGTTACTTTAGATGAAATTTACAATTAATAATAGATACTTTATTTTCCCCACTCAAAATTTGATGGGTTCACTAACGGTTTTGCAAGACACAAGAAAACACAACCAGATGGAATACATCTATTGGTGAAGAGATGGGTTTTGATTTAATAGACACAAAAATATAAAATATTATGCTATCTGGATCCAGGAAAATATGGCGTGGAGCATTTGTTTAATCATCATAAAAATGAATGAAGTGAGTGTTGTCATAGGCTCCCACTTTACAGACACGAGATCTGAGGCTCCAGGGGGTGAATCTCCCCAGGGTCACTCAGATAGGTGACAGAGCTGAAACTGAGCCTAAATTTGTTGACTCAAGCAGTCAACAAATTATGTGGACTGAAGCCAGGGGCTAGTTGGCCATGATCTGGTTTCAGGCGAGACCTCGTAGCCATATCTGAAACCTGCAGGATGTAAATGCCGATTGTGAATTTTCTACCTTGCCTTTCTGCATCAATCAGGCTACTGCAGAGAACCTCCAGATTCTCTGTCATTCCATAGAACCATAGGGAATCCATTGACTTGAGATGCCTGCACCAGCTAGCAGCTCTTTGAAGCTCCTGTGACATCAACGCAGCTTGTGTTTGCTAATGCCGATCCAGAACCACAGGTCTTGCATCTAAATTGACTATAGATGTATAACCCTGAATAGTCACAAACTGGGCCTAATTGTTTGAAAATAACAAATCCCTCAATACCGTTTAATATCTCAATTGAAGTCAAAAGATGCCCATGGGGATGATGTTCCCTTCATTCTTCAATGGACCCTGGAGGACACACTAAAATGCAGTTACAAATAACTTCCGACCGACTTACAAAGACTAACCATGGGTAAGGATATCCTTTAAGACACACGCTGATACTCCATGGACATCTGAAGTATCAGTTTTTCAGAGAATATATACTTGGAACTTTTATTTTTCTTTCTGAAATCAAACCAACGTGGCCCATGAATAAGCTCCAGGGCTTCCCAGGGTCTTCCTACTGCTCTAAAGAGCAACTGTGCTCTTTAATGAAAGGACAAAATACAGTTAATGTTCTAAGTCACTGGGTCTTAACTTTGGCTGCACATTGGAGACAACTGGGAATTTTAAAAGCTACAAATGCCCAGGCACACGCCCAGAGATTCTGATTTCATTGGTCTGGGGTTCAGCCTGAGCAGTAGGACTTTTTTTAAAATATTTCCCCTATGATTCTAATGTGTAGGCAAAGCTAAGAGCTTCTTCCTGAGGCGAGAAGTCAGCTAAACCCTTGACCTCTATAGGCCACTGATGGGAACAAGGAAGGCATTTTTCCAAGTTTAATTTGATTTTATTATTAGTCTATTTTCCACATTCTTCTAATACAATTATACTACGTATTGGCTATCAAAGCGGTTTTCAAATATCAGGTAGAAACATCATGTAGAAATATGATAACTTGGTAACTGTATGTACAATTCCACATTATTGTCAAAAATGACTCCCAGGACATTAATAAGCACTGAATGAGTGTGGGAAAAATAGACAGTACATTTTGGATGAGACTCTCTGGAAATCAAACTTTTCAATTGGTCCATAAACCTCATCAAATTTTCTAGAAAACATGCCACTTAACAAAAATTGTAAAGTTTATTTGTTTTTCAAACTGACAGTTTTGACAACACCAAACACAGGTCACCTGCTATATCTAGACACTGTAGAATATAATTATAGAAATAGTAACATTACTTTAAAACTCTGAACAAGAAAAATAGCAACTAATATTGAACTTTAAGCTTCTAGTAGTATGTTAAGTTCAAGCTTTACTGGTTCTAGCCTCTGACCCAGTATGTGAGGGAGGAGAGTTTGTCTTTTCCCACAGAAATAGCAAAGTAAGGACATTTCCCTCCCATTTTATCTCCAACCTTGTTTCTGGCAGGGTCTAAAAGTAATATTGCAGTTCAATCACTTGGAATTTTCATGTTTGCCTGTTCAAATGAATAAGTTCATCACCACATTTGATTGTCAAAATCTACTCTCATTCCTTTATGCTAATGTACACACAAATCGAAGATCACACTAGGCCACTTTACGTACATTTAGAGTTGTTTCAATACTTAGGTTTTAGACTTACTTGCTTGTTTATTACTATCTTTCTTTACAGCATTTACTACCAACCCAGATTGTGGGGCCAGAAATCATATATTTTGCTGGAAAGCTTTAATAAAACAAAAGGAGTGGCTTACCACTTTTCTGTTGGTGTCCTTTCTAATTTCTCATTCTATAACACACAGCAGCCTCGAGTGGTACCCTCCGTGCAGGAGGTGGCTGAGAAGAGAAACTGGCTAACTTCCTGAAATAGGTCACTTTACCAGCAGCAGAACCTAGCATGTGGTTTGCAGAAGTTTGTGTGGAAAGAAGGGAACTTGTGATTTCTTAACTGTTGCCAAATCATTTATTGACTGTGCTTTAAAATCGCAAGAAAGTTATTTATAAAATGATTTGTCTATAACCCAATCCAGATGTATATGGTGTGTTTTTGTGAGTTTGAGCTTATCTGTGGGGTAGGGGGAAGAAAATGGGGACATTTTTCCTTTTATTGAACAAACTTTAGTGTATTCTTAAAAAAACAACAACTTTAACACAAATTTGTACTCAATTTAAGATTGCCCAAACTCATTTTTTTGTTGTATAGTTCACAGATGTGGGCAAATAACGCAGGCATGGCCTCAGCTCCATTGTACATGTTTCGAGATAACACATGACTCAGGTAGGTGTGAGTCTCCCTCCAGGCTGTGGCTGCAAAGTAGGTGTCTTTCTCCTGGGTGTCCCTGCATTTCACCCAGCACCTGGCATGTAGTACAGGTTCAATAAATGTTCAGTGATAGGTGATGTGCATTCAAGAAGCTGGAAAATTTAATTTTCCTGACTTCATCTGCTGAGTGAATTAGATTCCAAATTCTTAGAGGGAGGGCCTTAAAAGGATTAGCCAAGAGTAAAGGTCAACAGACTGCAGCCTTAAAACCAAATCTGGACAGGAAGCAATAAAGAACAGATGTGCAATGTATTTGATGATATTGGAATTTTGATGATATTGGAATACTAGCTCTAAACTCCAATTATGTAAAACGTTACCACCTCCACAAATGATTCCATTTTTCTCTTTATTAGACTGCAAAATGTTATTACCACCACAAATAATTTCATTTTTCTCATTTTAGACCCTTATTACAAAAAACTACCCTCAATTATTATATTTTGAATTTTATCAGTTAAATAATTGTGGGAATGTATTTTTTTCCTTACTATGTAAGTGCCTACATAATACCTCATATTGGCTCTTAGCCTATAAAACCCAGAATATTTACTGTCTGGCTTTTTTTTTTGAGACAGAACCTCAAGCTATCACCCTGGGTAGAGTGCTGTGGCATCATAGCTCACAGCAACCTCCAGCTCCTGGGCTCAAGCGATTCTCTTGCCTCTGCCTCCCAAGTAGCTGGCACTACAGGCGCCTGCAACAATGCCCGGCTATTTTTTGGTTGCAGCCATCATTGTTGTTTGGCAGGCCTGGGGTGGATTCGAACCTGCCAGCTCAGGTGTATGTGGCTGGCGCCTTTGCCGCTTGAGCCATAGGCACTGAGCCTACTGTCTGGCCTTTTACAGAAAAAGTTTGCTGGGCGGGCTCACGCCTGTAATCCAAGCACTCTGAGAGGCTGAGGCAGGTAGATTGCTTGAACTCAGGAGTTTGAGACCAGCCTGAGCAAGAGGGAGGCCCTATCTCTAAAAATAGCCTGGTGTTGTGGCAGGTGCCTGTAATCCTAGCTCCCCGGGAGAGAATCACTTGAGCCCAAGAGTCTGAGGTTGCTGTGAGCTATGACTTTATGGCATTCTACCAAGGGCGACAGAGTAAAACTCTGTCTCAAAAAAAAAAAAAAAAAAAAAAAAATAAAGGCGTTGCCTGTGGCTCAAAGAAGTAGGGCACCGGCCCCATAGACCAGAGGTGGCAGGTCCAAACCCAGACCCGGCCAGAAACTACAAAAAAAAAAAAAAAAGACAGCCAGCATTGTGGTGGGTGCCTGTAGTCCCAGCTATTTGGGAGGCTGAGGCAAGAGAATCGCCTAAGCCCAGGAGCTGGAGGTTGCCGTGAGCTGTGTGACACCACAGCACTCTACTGAGGGTGACAAAGTGAGACTCTGTCTACAAAAAAAAAAAAAAAAAAAGAGAGAGACGTAATGTGTTTTATCTTGCCTTATACCCCTAGGATGGGAGGAAATAACATTGGGGATAGGGTGGGTAGGGGCAACATTCATATATGTACAGACTGTGGAGCACTTTGTTGGGAAGGACAGCCTGTCAACAGTCACAGAGTGGCTCCCGTGCTCATTCTGGGATTGACCTCTAACAACCAGTCCTTAAGGCAATTCAAGACGTGATGTCAGGTTTGGGAAATGATTTCCATGCCATCAGAGTGCAGCCCCCGCCTTTGTGGGAGAAGCACCACGATCGTGAGCTCAAAGACCTCAGCCCGTGGCCTCCCAGTCTCTGGGTTTCCCTCGAAACATTTGCTCAGAAATAAAGTAAAGAAAATAAGGAAAAATGACCTCCAATGTTGACTAAATGATGCTCCTTGGAACAGGAGAGTTTATCAGCCTTCCCGGAAAAGCCAGACTTAGGTGGTCTGACTGCTGTGCCACAGTGTCTGCCAATTACAGACCAGCCATTTGGGATCACTTAAAGCATGCTTGTGTGTGTATATATATGTCATCATATATATATGTTGTCATCATATATATATGTTATATATAGTGTTATGTGTACATGTGTGTGCATGTGTACATATACACATACAGTCTAAGGCAGTGATTTTCAACCTCTGTGCCACAGCACAGTAGTGTGGCATGAGAGTGGAATTTTAAGTCCAGGCAAGTCAGCTCTGTGCGTGCCTCAGGGGGGCCCAAGTCCCTTAAGCCTCTGTAAGAATAGCAAGCCATTTTAAACTCACACTGAGTTCACTTTGTGTGCTTGATGTAGGCTATGTTTATTTCTAAATATTATCCTACATACGTGTGCTGTGAAAAAATGTAAAAATCATTAATTAAATTATTTTCAAAAGAAATTCCAAGTCCAATGGGCATATTCTTGTTTTTACTCTTTTTTTTGGTCAACATAATTTAAACATGCCAAGGAAGTTTAACTATAGGTTCAAGGGAGCTGTGAGATTAAAAAAACTCTGTCTCAACAAAAAAAGAGTTGTAAAACACTGGACTAATGTCTATGCTGGCAAACTCATAAAAAAAGGGCTATGTATCACGTCAAATGAGACGTCTCAATTTTTCCCACACAACCAGTATCATAAAAGATGAAATGAAAATGGAATCGACATCGGGTTGGGAAGGTCGCTGTGAGCTGCAAGCTCCTCCCACGTGAGAGGCGGCCGGGTGATCCCGCCTCTGCCCAAGCCCAGAAGCAGGCCCTGGTGGCCAGGTCTGTTTCCCTGTCCTGCCCTGCACTGCCCTGCCAGGCCCAAAGTCCCAGGTAATCTCCTAGACTAATTTGTCCTTGTCCTTCCCCCTACCATCCATGCTGACAGTGATCTTTTTTTTTTTTTTTGCAGTTTCTGGCCTGGGCTGGATTTGAACCTGCCACCTCCAGCATATGGGGCCGGCGCTGTACTCCTTTGAGCCACAGGCACCGCCCCATGCTGACACAGATCTTTATATCAAAACGGAGATCTGTCGGCTGGGAGTGGTGGCTCCCGCCTGTAATCCTAGCACTCTGGGAGGCCGAGGCCCATGGATCGCTTGAGCTCAGCAATTTGAGACCAGCCTGAGCAAGAGTGAGACATTATCTCTACTAAAAACAGAAAAACTAGCTGGGTGTTGAGGCAGGTGCCTGTAATCCCAGCCCCTCATGAAGCTGAGGCAGGAGGATTGCTTGAACCCAGGAGTTCGAGCTTGCCTGGACTTTCTACTCAGGACAACAGAGTGAAACTCACTCTCTCTCTCTCAAAAAAAGGAGATCTGTCATTAATGGCTCCTGTCAGGCAAGTCTGCCAGTCAACCAGCAATGTGCACACCCCAGACACACTAATCACCGGCAGATGAACCTCTCCGAGCCTCAGTTGTTTTTTATATGATGGTTTACAGGATTAAATGTGGTCACACTTGTGCAACTTAAGTACCTCGCACAAAGTAAGTGACAGGTGGCTTCACTAAGAACCTATCTAACAGAAGAGAGTAAACCATCAAACAGAAAGTGAGAAAAATGAAGTCACGGCACATAATTACCCCCTGGAAGGGAAAACTCACAATACAACTGGCCCCTTTGCTTTATTTAATTAAAACTCCTGGGCCAGGCGTGGTGGCTCATGCCTATAATCCTAGCACTCTGGGAGGCAGAGGCAGGTGGATTGCTTGAGTCATGACTTCGAGACCAGCATGAGCAAGAGCGAGACTTCATCCTTAAAACAATAGCCGGGCATTGTGGCAGGCGTCTGTAGTCCCAGGTACTTCGGAACCTGAGGCAGGAGGATCGCTTGAGCCCAAGAGTTTGAGGTTGCTGTGAGCTATGACTGCACAGCACTCTACCCAGGGCGACAGAGTGAGACTCTGTCTCAAAGAAAGAAAAAAGAAAAGAAAACAACAACAACAAAAATCCTTCTGTGGCCTAACTTGTTATCTCTAAGAGTTCTTTCCCAGCCTGTAAGAGCACTAACCCTCCGCCTCTCCAGCACCAGATTCCAAGGACTCAGACAAGCGGGAAAGAGCACCTGCAACTGTTTCACTTCGGCTTCTGTTATCAGTCTCCTGAAGCAGAGAGAGGAAAAAAAAAAAGCAGCCATATTAATCCTTGTAAACACCAGCTGCTTTCCCTCAACTGCCCAGCACTTCTTTCTCTGTGTGATGTGGCCTTTCTCTCTCTCTCTCTCTGTTCCCAACCCCTATTTCTTTCTTGGGAAAATAAACTTTGTCTTCTTTCTGTCCTAATTACTGTGTGAGAATTCGTTCTCCATCCTGCCATGAATACCTAGTAAATTTTTACCCTAACAATAAGCATTTGATTAGCAGAGCTGATATTATCATTACTACCCTTGGCTTTTTTTTTCTTTTTAAATTTTTCTTTTTTTTTTTAGACAAAGTCTCACTCCCTTCCCCAGGCTAGAGTGCTGTGACCTTACAGCTCACAGCAACCTCAAACTCCTGGGCTCAAGTGATCCTCCTGCCTCAGCCTCCCCAGTAACTGGGACTACAGGTCCACACCGAATGCCAAGCTATTTTTTTTTCTATTTTTAGTAGAGATGATGTCTTGATTTTGTGCAGGCTGGTCTTGAACTCCTAAGCTCAAGTGATCCTCCCGCCTTGGCCTCCCAGAGTGTAGGATCACAGGTGTGAGTCACGGAGCCCGGTCTACCCTTGTGGAGACTTCACTCATTCTTGGACTGTTGCCCACAGTAGGCCAGGAAAACCACTTTCTGGGGCCATACCCAGCCCTGGACACAGCCCTTTCTTCTCAAGTCAATGACCACCAGAGAATTCATAAGGCAGCAAATGGCTTCCCCATGTCTGCACTGTCACAAGGTGCCACATAAGGAAATAATGTGAAACTCTGGAGAAGGCTGAAGGCCAGGGAAAACACCAAGGGGCTGGAATCAGTCATTTATCGTGAAATCAGTGCTAAATACAGAAAAGTATAAAGTGGAAGGACTCATATAAGAAAATCAGATAAAGTAAAATTTTTACATGTTTACATTTCTAATTATGATGGGTACATAATAGTTGCGTGTATTGATGGGGGTCATGTGATGTTTCCAATACAGGCAATGCGTGAGGATGAAATCGGAGTAACTAGGGTATCCATCACCTCAATCATCATTTAGCATTTCTTTTCTTTTTAAACCACACCAACCACCTGCACAAGATCATTTCTTTGTGTTAGGAACATTCCAATGCCACTCTCAGTTATTTTTAAACATATAAGTTATTGTTAACTATAGTCACTCTCTGTATAAAGAGCTAAAGAACTCAATAGGAAAAAAAATATGATTTAAAGATGGACAAAAAATTTGAATAGATGTTTCTCAAAAAACAGGACACACAAATGGCAAACAGGCACATGACAGAATGCTCCACATGACTAATTGCCAGAGAACTGCAAATCAAAATCACTAGGAGACAACATTTCACCCCAGTTAAAATGGCTTTATGAAGAAGGCAGGCGATAGCGAATGCTGACTGGGATGTGGAGAAAGCGGAACCCTCATACACTGTTGGTGGGCACGTAAATTAGCGCAAGTACCATGGAGAACAGTACGGAGCTTCCTCAAAAACTAAAAATAGAACTACCACATGACCCAGCAATCCCGCTACTGCTTATCTACCCCAAAGAAAGGAAGTCAGTATGTTAAAGAGATAGCTGCAATCCCGTGTTTATTGCACCACTAGTCACCATAGCCAAGAGAGACCATCAACCTAAGTGTGTCCACCAACAGATGAACGGACAAAGAAAATGTGGTACAGACACACAATGGAATATCATGCAGCCACAAAAAAGAAAGAAATCCTGTCATTTGAAATAGCATGGATTGAACTAGAGGTTATTACATTAAGTGGAAAAAAACAATAGGCATAGAAAGACAAATTTTGCACGTTTTTACTTGTATGTGAGAACTTAAAAAAGAAAAAAAAATTAGGCCAGGTGCAGTGGCTCACATCTGTAGTCCCAGCATTTTGGGAGGCTGAGCCAGAGGATTCCTTGAGTACAGGAGTTTGAGACTAACCTGGGTAGTATAATGAGACCCTTCTGTACAAAAAAATTTAAAAGATCAGTTAGGCACAGTGGCACATGCAAGTAGTTGCAGCAACTTGAGAGACTGATGCGAGAGGATCACTTGAGCACCGAAGATGGAGGTTACCAGGAGCCATGATGATGCGGCTGAGCTCTAGCCTGGGAAAACTAGCTATACCCTGTCTCGAAAAAAAAAAAAAAAAAAAAAAAAAAAAATTTTAAAACATAGGGATAGGGTTGTTAACAGAGGCTGGAAAGGAAGGGGAGGCTAAAATGGGAGGGGCTAACAGGTGCAAACATACAGTTAGTTAGAATGAATGAAAACTAGTATTCAGTGGCACAGTATGGTGACTACAGTAGTTAAGAAGAAACCTTTTTTTAAGTAAAGGACTTGGATGAAGAAATGCACAAGAGGTTTCCTTTACACAAGGCAAATCTGATGCCGTCCGTTCTGGTTTTAAATTGAGATAGAGTTCCTGAGGAGACAGGCACTGTGGGCTCATGTCCAGAAGGCACACTGTGGCCTTCCTTTCCCTGGCCAGCACAGACACAGGGAAACGGGCCACAGGTGCTTCCTGGCCTCTGCCTCCTCCTGCCTCCTCCTGCCTCCTCCTCCTGCCTCCGCTTGATTGTAGCCCTGGAAATCTCGGAAGCTTGCATTCTGTGATCTTTGGGGTGCCCCTGACCATTAGCATTTGGAGCACAGCCTGTAGGTGTCCTGTCCATCTCAACTGGCACCCACATGCCTCTTGATCGTCTGCAGCTCAGATCCGGTGGAGTCTTCTGTACCAGACACCCGGCTAAGGCCCCACCCACTCAGAACTGCCATTCTTCTCTGCTGTGAATGACAATCCCCATTTTCAGATGAGGAAACAGGCTTGCAAAGGCTCAGTAATTTGGCCAAATTCAGCAGCCAAGCTGGGGTTTGAACGGAAAGCTCTGAGGCACCTGTCACATTCTGCTTGGGATATTTCAGTGGTTCCACCTTACATGCTCTACCAGACTGTAAACTCTTCAAGCCCATGGACTGTTCTGTGCATCCAGCCCAGTTTTATGCACATGTCAATTGACAAATGTTGGTGAAAATGAAAGGGAAACACGGAGGATGATATTGGTAACATTAAGAGAAGTTTTGTTATTTAAATTTTTTCTGATTGTAATATTATTATGTGGTCCAAAACGTTCAAGTACAGAAATGTATAACATAGAAGATAAATCCCACTCCTCTGAGATAACCACTATTCACAGTCTGAAGTATGTTCTTTGAGATTTTCCCCTGGTCTATAGTCAAATCAAATTACATGTGGGATTCTTTTGTAAAAATGGGATCGTATGATATGTACTATCTGTACCATTTGTCCCACCTAGCACTCTGTTCTGTGTATGTAGATCTGTCCTCTTCCCCTTTTACAATTTATTTTTATTTGTCTATATTCATGAGGTACAAGTAGTCTTGCCACGTTGTTTTATTGCATCGCGGGGAAGTCAGAGCCTTCAATGCGGCCCTCATTGGAGCTATTCCCTGAGGGATGGCACCCAAGGCGGACAGGCTCTCCATGGGGGAAGAATCAACGCGGTTTTTGTGAGATGGTGAGGTTATTTTGACGTAGAAAGGAGGGAATGTGAGAATGCGCCCATAGTGGGCCTCAGATTTCTTCAGGGCAGGGGAGGTTAGGCTGTGTGTTGGGGTCAGGGCATCTGGTGGAGAGGTCGGTCCCAGAGGCTGAAAATGTGGGCGAAGATTTTGAGGACAACCACTTGATCCAAATACATGTATGAGGGCTCTCTGAAAAGCAAAACAATCCGCTGGGTTGTTCTGAAGCCCAGGGCTCAGCATGAAGGCATTCCTCTCATTTAGGCTGCTTCTTCATGAAGCCTCTGATTGGATTCCTCACAATTTCGAGGACCCCTTCCATCTTTCCTCCCAGTGTTTGCTCATCTTTACTTCTTTTTTTTTTTGGTGGGGGGGGGGACAGCATCTCACTATGTTGCCCTCAGTAGAGTGCTATGGAGTTCCAGCTCACAGCAACCTCAAACTCTTGGGCTTATGCAATTCTCTTGCCTCTGCTTCCCAAGCAGCTGGGACTACAGGTGACCGCCACAACGCCCGGCTATTATTTTTGTTGCAGTTGTCATTGTTGTTTAGCAGGCCCAGGCTGGGTTCGAACCACCAGCCCTGGTGTATGTGCCCAGTGCCCTACCCACTAAGCTACAGGTGCCGAACCTCATCTTTCCTTCTAATTTTCTTTTTCTCAAGTCTAAGTCTGCATATCTCGAGAAGCAGTTGTTTTAGCATTCTAGAAAATGATTTTTGTTTCTTTCTTCCATCTGTACCCCCAGAGGACTTCAGAAACACCCTCACGTGTCAGCAGTGACTTGAAGATCCTCCCCAGCGGCAAAGGAAATAGTAATGTGCTGCCACCAGATGGCGCTCACCGTTCAATATTTCAGACTTCCTGATCAGGCAGGTAGGTAAGTTTTGTGGGCTAATGCATAGGATAAAATGAGCATACAATTTTAAGCTTTTGTATAAGTTAATAAAATGTCTAAAAGTTGGCAGCGCCCATAGCTCAGTAGGTAGGGAGCCGGCCACATACACTAAGAATGGTGGGTTCGAACCTGGCCTGGGCCAGCTAAACAACAATGACAACTGGCAACAAAAAATAGCTGGAAATTGTGGCGGGCACCTGTAGTCCCAGCTACTCAGGAGGCTGAGGCAAGAGAATTGCTTAAGCCCAAGTCTGTAGTCCCAGCTACTTAGGAGGCTGAGGCAAGAGAATCACTTAAGCCCCAGTGTTTGAGGTTGCTGTGAGCTGTGATGCCATGGCACTCTACTGAGGGCGACATAGTGAGACTCTGTCTCAAAAAAAAAAAAAAAAAAAGTCTAAAAGTTTTTGGCAGTTTGAGGCAAGGAAACCCAAGTTTCCAAATAAAAACAGCTTTTATTCACAATTTGCCCTACAGGTATCAAAGTGCTTGAGATTTAAGAGAAGCAAGTACCATGAAACACTAAGTTCCAAGGTAGAGAGGAATCAATTTCATAAATGATGAATGATGTAAAGTCAAGCAGGGCCTAGGAATCTGTAGGTGGATCCTGTTGGCCAATGAAGCTTGAGAACAACAGAGCAAGTAGCACCAGCTTCACCTGGGCCTGGCTCATTAGAGATGCAAATTTGCAAGTCCCAGTTCCAGACCTACTTAATTAGAAAGCCCCTCAGGTGATTCTGATGCTTGCTCAAACTTGAGAACACTTGCAATAGAGCAATGATTCTGGAGTAGTGGTTCTTATCTTGGCCTGCATTTTGGAATCACCCCTGAGCTTTAAAATGTAAAAACTCTTGCTACGGCCCAGACCAATGAAATTAGAATCTCCATAGTGGGGCCCAGGCATGGGCCTTTTTAAAGCTTCTCAGGTAATTTCAAGGAGCAGCAAAGCATCCCTGTAACAGGTCCGGGAGTTGATATCTAAATCACCAGGACTGTCTCACAATAAATACTGTATATACTCCCTGGAGGCCTTCCTGGTGTTATCCTCACCTTGAAAATCTCTGCAGTTTTAACCCTTGGTATTAATGGGATAAGGCTGTCTTCCACCTGTGTGTCTGATAGTACGGGTCTGAGGTGGAGCCTGAGATGCTGAGCCTGAATTTTTAATGAACTCCTAGGGGGTGCAGAAGTTGCTGGGCCAGAGACCACAGTTTGAGTAGCGAGTCCTTGCTCAAAGTGTCCATTGCCAAAGAAGTCTTCAACCTCGTGTCTCCTGTTCAGCTGTCTTCCTTGAGCTCCACAGATGGTGGGCACCGGCTGACTCAACCTCTCCAACGAGGTATTGGAAGGCTCCCAAGTTCAATGTAACTAGGATGCACTCATTGTCTCCCACCTTCAAAGATGATCATTTTTCAGTGGCGGTCTTGTTCATTTAACACATTTGTATATCTTACATGAGTGACCTTCCTCCAGGAAGCCTGCTGCCTCCACCTCCCCCCAGCCTGACTTGGTTCTCTGAGGTGTCACATGAGAATTATGTCATTTTACACAAACCTCTTCCTTCCTTCATCACACTTGAATCTCCTTCAGTGCAATAACCTCATTAATGGGTTTCTGAATAAGCTCTGGGAGAACAAGGACAATCTCTACTTTTGTTCACCAGTTGTGTCCTCACCCCCCAGCACTGTGTTCCCATAGTGGTCACACACTAAATAGTTATTGACTAATCGAGCGAATATAATCGGCAGCTTCTGAGCAGGCCATCTACACATCGCAGAATACACATTCCATGGTTACACCAGACCATCTCAGAAATGCCTGTATTATAGAACCCAATCTGTAATAGTGAGTCTTAGAAATTTTATCTTCAGCCCCCTGAAGGTAGGGACTCTATCTTCTGTAAGGTAGATACATAACAAGGGGACACTTGTAAACTTGTAAACACTTGTAAACTCTGTTCTATGTAGAAGAGTCTTCCTCATCTCGTGACAAGCATGACGTTGTGCTTTCCAGACCTCATTTATCTGGATAGACAATTTAGTTGAGAACTTGCTAATTTGTTGTTGATTCAGAAGGGTACTTTAGAGGGACTTTTCCCCCTACATTTCAACATCCATGCCTGAAATGGGGAAGGACGGGGTCTCGGCCTTCTTCCTCTTTCCCCTTCGCAGTGCGGCTCATGAGAGACGGAGTGAGCTGTGGGGTTGGCAGCAATGGGAAACGGTCCCTACTCCTGCTGGCTCTCATTCTCCGGGACAGCCTGTCCCCGGCAGAATGCACCTTTGCTTTGCTTCTGCTGCCCCGAGGTGAGCTCTCTTTGCCAGAGAGCCCTCGCTCTGGGTTGCAGGCTGCCTACTGTTCTTTCTCCCTGTGATTGAGTGGCGGGATGGGCGAGTCGCAGGACCACAGGTCCCAGCTATGGCCACGTGACTCAGAACATGCTGGTCTTAACTGCACCTGGGTCCAGGGGGAAATCACTCAGCTGCAGGGAGGAGCGAGTAACTGGCTCCCTTGAATCCCAACAATTCTGACAACTCCACCCTTCTAACTGGAATTCTAAGTTTCATGAGGGCTGGACTTGGCACGACTTTGGAGGCCTGTGCCTCTGATGAGGAGACAAACCCAGTCCAGCACATTCTCAGAGGAAACCACTTCATACTTTTGTATCAATATATAAACCAGTGTTTTTCAAACCTTTTTATCTCATGCACACTCAAACCTATAGTTAAACTTCTGTAGTGCACTTAAATTATACTGATTAAAAAAATTGAAAAATAACCCATACTTACTGTCTTTGAACTTCTTTCAAAAAATAATTAATGATCTTTAAAATTTCTCACAGCACACGTGAGATCCTCTCATGGCACACCAGTGTCCCATGGCACACGGGTTGAAAATCACTGATACAAACCTTGATATGGTCTCCCTCAACATGACTTTTTTATTTTATTTATTTATTTTTTATTGTTAAATCACAGCTGTGTACATTAGTGCAATCGCCTGTACCCATTCTAAGATGCACCATAGATGTGACCCCACCCATTACCCTCCCTCCACCCTAACCTCCCCCCTCCCTTCCCCTTCCTTTGCCCTTTCCCCAGAGTCTTGTGCTATAGTTGGGTTATAGCCTTCATCAACATGACTTTTTAAACGGATTTTTATGAAAACAGGTTTCATGTGGAATAATTCAAACTCACATGTGACAGTGGAAAGCAGTTACACCCAGAGTCAGGGGGACACTGGGAGAAGGGGAGCCTGGCACCAGAAGAACTTTGGGGTGATTCTTACAGGTGAGGGAAGGGTGCAGGGTTTTATGCAGACCCGCATTTGGACTTTCTTCTTCCCCTTCTCACGGGATCACAGAAAAAAGCAGAACTGGGGAAATGTGGGAACTCAGATCAACGAAAAGGGGCTTTCTTTAGATAAGTTTTAAGCAGGACGTGGTCAGTGTTTTTATGGTAGAAAGGAAATTATGAAAAATGAAAAATTATATTTAAAAAATTCTACAGAGATGAGCTTTGAGGATCTGGGACATTTCTGAAATATCTATAGACTTAACTTTATAGAAAACAGGAGTAGAAAAGAAATGGTGGTGAATATGTAATGAATGGAAGAGCTAAAAAAATGAATGTTGCCTTTTTTTTTTTGAGATGGAGTCTAGAGTGCTGTGGCATCAGTCTAGCTCACAGCAACCTCAAACTCCCCAGCTCGAGATCCTCCTGCCTCAGCCTCCCAGAGTGCTGGGATTGCAGATGTGAGTCACTGCACTCGGCTCCAGTGTTGCCCTTTAAATAAAAAAAAGTACACGGGGGGGGG
>CAUYPK010111085.1:0-19230 GCA_963574355.1 Loris lydekkerianus | reverse complement strand
GCCAATATCACATTGAAAGGAGTTAAATTTCCACTCAGATCAGGAACCAGACCAGGCTACCCATTGTCTCCACTGCTCTTTAACATTGTAATTGAAGTTTTAGCCATCACAATTAGGGGAAAAAAGGCGATCAAGGGTATCCAGATAGGGTCAGAAGAGATCAAACTTTCGCTCATCACAGATGATATGATTGTACATTTGGAAAACACCAGGGATTCTACCACAAAACTCTTAGAAGTGATTAAGGAATACAGCAGTGTCTCAGGTTACAAAATCAACACTCATAAATTGGTAGCCTTTATATATACCAACAATAGTCAAGCTGAAAAAACAGTTAAGGACTCTATGCCATTCACAGTAGTGCCTAAGAAGATGAAATATTTGAAAGTTTATCTAACAAAGGACGTGAAAGATCTCTGTAAAAAGAACTATGAAACTCTAAGAAAAGAAATAGCTGAAAACATTGACAAATGGAAAAACATACCATGCTCATGGCTGGGAAGAATCGGCATTGTTAAAATGTTCATACTACCCAAAGCATTATACAATTTTAATGCAATCCCTATTAAAGCTTCTACTGTCATAGTTTAACTATCTTGAAAAAATAACACTTCCTTTTATACGGAATCAGAAAAAACCTTGAATAGAGAACACATCACTCAGAAATATAAACAAAGCAGGAGGAATCACTCTCCCAGAGCTCAGACTATACTATAAATAGATAGTGATCAAAAATGCATGGTACTGGCACAAAAACAGAGAGATAAATTTATGGAACAGAATAGAGAACAGAGAGGTGAACCCAGCTACTTACTGTTATTTGATCTTTGACAAGCCAATTAAAAACATTCAGTGGGGAAAAGATTCCCTATTTAACAAATGGTGCTGGGTGAACTGGCTGGCAACCTATAGAAGATTGAAACTGGACCCACACCTTTCACTATTAACTAAGATAGACTCTCACTGGATTAAAGATTTAAACTTAAGACATGACAATATAAAAATACTAGAAGAGAGTGCAGGGAAAACCCTTGAAGAAATCGGTCTGGGTGAGCATGTTATGAGGAGGACCCCCCCGGGCAATTGAAGCAGTTTCAAAAATATACTACTGGGACCTGATCAAACTAAAAAGCTTCTTCACAACCAATAACACAGTAAGTAAAGCATGCAGACAGCTGTCAGAATGGGAGAAGATATTTGCGGGTTATGTCTCTGACAAAGGTTTAATAACCAGAATCCACAGAGAACTCAAAGGTATAAGCAAGAAAAGAACAAGTGATCCCATTGCAGGGTTGAGATATCATCTAACTCCAGTAAGATTAGCCCATATCACAAAATCCCAAGACCAGAGATTTTGGCACGGATGTGGATAAAAAGGTACACTTGTACGCTGCTGGTGGGAATGCAAATTAATACATTCCTTTTGGAAAGATGTTTGGAGAACACTTAGAGATCTAAAAATAGATCTGCCCTTCAATCCTATAATTCCTCTACTAGGTGTATACCCAGAAGACCAAAAATCACATTATAACAAAGATATTTGTACCAGAATGTTTATTGCAGCCCAATTCATAATTGCTAAGTCATAGAAAAAGCCCAAGTGCCTATCGATCCATGAATGGATTAATAAATTGTGGTATATGTACACCATGAAATATTATGCAGCCTTAAATAAAGATGGAGACTTTACCTCTTTTGTATTTTCATGGATGGAGCTGGAACATACTGTTCTTAGCAAAGTATCTCAAGAATGGAAGAAAAAGTATCCAATGTACTCAGCCCTACTATGAAACTAATTTATGGCTTACATATGAAAGCTATAACCCAGTTATAACCTAAGAATAGAGGGAAGGGGGAGAGGGAGGGGAGGGAGGGGGGAAGATGGGTAGAGGGAGGGTGATTGGTGGGATTACACCTGTGGTGCATCTTACAAGGGTACATGTGAAACTTAGTAAATGTAGAATATAAATGTCTTAACACAATAACTAAGAAAATGCCAGGAAGCTTATGTTAACCAGTGTGATGAAAATGTGTCAAACAGTCTATAAAAACAGTTTATGGTGCCCCATGATCGCATTAAAGTACACAGCTATTATTTAATTTAAAAAAAGCTTTATATGAATTTCACTTCTCTTAGTTCCCCATAAAATTATACTAAGGCCATTTTTCAGATGATCCTGTTATTGTCCTTGATCTGTGATGCTTCTTTTACCCTGAATGCAATACAATTTCTTTTTAGCCACCTCTGTTGGAATGTTTACCTGAAGACAGGAGGGCTGATGTTTTAATTACTACAGGTATACAACTTGTTTTAAATAATGATTTGTCTAGTTATTTTCCTTTTAAAAATTTCAAAGATGTTCTCACCTGGTTATTTTTCAGATGGACATTAGTCTCTTCAACATTTAAAATTGATTCCATTATTATTTTTATTCTAATTGATGTAAATCTATAGATTAATAGTATCAAGTGAAAAATTAAGAAATCTAAAAGAAATAATGGATATACCTATTTTGAAAGATACAAATATAAAATAAATATTTATATTTTTATTCCTTTAGGTCACTCACCTTTCTCGTTGGAATGATTCCTACTATTTTTGTTGCTATTGTTAATGGGAAGTCTTGAATTGGGGACATAGGATTGGAACTGATATTTTCAAATGGATTTTTTACTCTTTGCTTTGGCGAGCTTCTTTATGAATTTTATTTTTCATCCAGTTGGTTTTCTAGGGCTTCTGAAGCTGAGGAAAATGTTTTCTATTTCTTTCCATTACAATCTCATTTATTTTGGGTTCATAAATTATGAAATTGGTGAGAATTTCTTAAGTATTATTATTAGGTTAGAAGTAGTTAGAAATCTTATTTGCTTTGCTAGTGATTTGAGGGTAAAGACTATAGCACTTTTCCCACAGAGTCTAGTGCTGGATGTTAGCTCGAAATAAACTCTGAACTCATCTTTCTTGTCCATCTTAAAGGGTTTTAATATATAAATGGGCATAATATTTTATCAAATTCTGCCTTTTGCCATCCCATTAAAGGGATAACATAATTTTTCTTATTTATGCTTTTTTATGTGACATATGATGACCATCAATTTTATAAACGTAATCCACTTTTCATTTCTCAGATGAATATCCTTTGCCATAATAAATGTAGACTTCCTGTTGTGCAATGAAATCACGGATAACAGCATTATCAGAGCAGGGCAAATGAGCATGCCAAAAAAATGTAGACACATTTTAAGCAATGTTATCTATGTATTACTTTTCGAAGTTGAATTGAAATATGGCAGCAATCTGTAGTATGACTTTCCCCCAAGAGATGATGTTAATCAAATGACTGCTAGCATCACCATGTGACAGGCAGGACATTCAAAAATAAGATAGGATGAAGGGATGGGGCTGAGTTTTCCCCATATTCTCCTGACTTAACATCCTTTGACCACCTATGGGAGACCTTAAAGGATGTGGTATGTTGGTGGTACTTCAGGAAGAAATTAAAATGGCATGTGCAGCAGTACAAGTGGCCCTTCAGTCATTCCACTCCCACTGTACTCCAAAGTGTCTGGGCACTGATAGTAATCACTTTAAGCACTTCTTTAATCTCAGAAGTCAAACTTGCATTCACCTTTTGTCATCCACATACAGTGAGTATTACCATTTTAACATAGTTTTTTTCTTCCTTAAAATGTCTATCCATTTTGGAGGGACCCTCTGTATTTAATATGGGGTTTATGGGAGGAACTTTACTAGCAGAGAAAAGTAGAGCACAGGCAGATGCCCCCAAACCTTATTGTTCCACAGCTTAGGGAGGATGGATGGCTCTGATGTGCAGAATTGCAGGTGTCAGGGGGACGCCTGGCCCTGGTCCTGCTCTGTGTGTGCCTGTACATGGCCAGGTGAACCTACGTGAAGGAGCCTTTATAGAAAGGGAGATCTGGAGACCCCAGAGGCAACTCAAGTCCTGAGCCAGCTCTCTGTTAACTCATCAAAAGGGAGAGGAAACATATTACTAGGGCTGTGAAGATTTCTCTCTCTCTGTTCCCTGTTACTTCATTTACACTTTTATTGTCCATATTCATCCAGGAGATTGAGCTGTACTATTAACAGTTAAAAATTTTTCTGTGTAGTCCTACATTTTATACTGTATTTCTTCTGATATTAATAGTTGCTTAAGACCATTCTAAGACTCGGGGGTATTTTCACATGAACCATATGATTACTTTTGCATTTAACTTTATTGTAATTGATTATAATTATTTTTCTAGGTCTGACATGTTAATTTTATGCTTCTTTTAGCAAGGCTGCCTCTTTTTCTGCTTTATGGTCTCTGTATAGGAAGTGTTTTATGTTGAAAGCATGGTAAGGAGGATAATCCCTTTTCTCCCCATCATAAGGATCATGTCTGATACCCCATAATAAAAGATAGTGTAACAAGAAACGAGCATAACAAATTTATAAACATATACGTGCACAAGCATAGAAGCCATAGAAAAATATGAAAACAAAGAGAAGGGCCAGATGGTTGAAACTTAAATACCATTTTCATAGAGGAGAGGGAACTCAGGGTTGTAGGCAATTTTAGAGGGTTAGTAAATGATTTTAGGAGACATGAATGGGCCTGGGAGACAGAAATTCACTTGGAAATAATTATTTTCATGAACTGGGACCAGAGAGCAAACAATAGTTTGAGACGAAGTTTTTCTGGGCTCTAGGTATGGTGTTTAATTTTCAGTCTCTTCCTCTGTTAAATGAGTTTTAATCTTCTCTGGTTAATGAAATTTTAGGGAAGGGATCGAAGGCAATTGTGTTCTTCTTTGTCCAGTCCAGTTTCTAGGTAGATAAGGGCATGTCAGAGAACAGCCTCATCCTGTGTTTTAGGAGAGAAGATTGAGAGGCAGGAGGAAAGAAGGAGGTCAGAGAGACCTTGAGGCTGCTGCTGTAGCTCAACACGTCAAACACTCAGTGTGTTTTGGGGCATTGTTTTCTGAGCCCCAATCGTGCTTTCTTCAATAATTTGGAAAGTGATTTTAATATTCTTAGTGGCAAACTTAGTAATTTTCATGAATTTCTCAAATGTATATGTTATACTCTTATAAAAACTAAAACATGACAACTCCAGATTCCATTTTCTGAAAAAAATAGGACTTTCACTCTATTTTTTTTTCCCCTCCCTCCCTGATGTATTCTTAATCTGGGATTGCAAGCCCTAGTATTTTTTTAAGGGTTCTTTTTTTCAAATCACATTTTGTCATTTGCATACTAGGCTAGTTCCCATAGTTACACTAATTTTTTAGACTCAGCAGCGTCAATCTTTGTGTCAATAGTGTGTGGTGATTTTTGAAGATTATTCTTGCTGGTTTCTCTATTTAGTGCTGGTCTTTTTAATCATGGCTTCTCAATGACAATTGGTTTAATTTAATTCATTTTATTTCCCAGTGGCCTCATTAACATCTTTAACTTCTGTGGGTGTATTTGAGTATTTTTTTCTGAAACCTCAAAGTTCTGACGTTCTGCTCTTAAACATGCATGCTAACTTGACTGATGATACGTTTGTGCCATTACCTTCTCAATATCCACTACCCAGACTCAAAGACATTTCTATATTGTTTTTGACAGAGAAAAGAACAACAAAAAAAAAGAACATTTTCTGATTGTAGAACAATTCATGGAGGAATTTCATGAAATTTGAACTTGTTTTTCAGTTTAGAAGATTTTAGGATCATCTTCTATTTGTTGGAAATCAAATAATAAACTTAAAAGAAAACACATTGCTCATAAAATTTGCCATGAACGCAGTGAGGCATCTTAATTTCTATTGATAGCAGGTCCTAGTCTTTAATTGGTTTTAATCCATTTTTTTTCTCCTTTGGAGATGACTCTCACTTATGAATTAGATCTCTTGTCATTTACCTTCCATGTCTGTTATCTACTCCCACCTTTGTACGTCTTCATTCTAAATTATAGGATTACATCTCAAGCTTACTCTTGAAAATTATTCTGCTGTGTCATGTCTGCTATTTAGCACTTCAATAGAGATTTTATTTCAATTCCTAAATTAAAAAGAAATAGGCTTGATCTCTTCTTATTTTTGTCTTTTTGCTAAAAGTCTACCTTTCCATCTCATTGGGAATACAAGTCACAAGTTAACTTTTTCTTTTCCCTGTCTCCTAGAATAAATCTATTTCTAGAAAAGGATTTATTTTTAAGATTTTAAAATTATGGAATATAAAATACATACAGAAAATTGCATAAAATATATGTATGGTAGAACAAATTTTTATAACTTAACACCCATATAAATATAATCTAGGTCAAGAAATTGAACAAGGCCAGTACCCGAGAAACCCATTGCAAGACAAGCTACACAATTTGCAGGGCTCAGGACAAAATTAAAATTTGGCACTCCTCACTCCAAAATTATTAAGAATTTCAAGACTCTGAGAACAAAGTCTTAACCCAGCGCAGGGTCTTTCTGGGTTTGTGTCCCTGCACAACTGCACAAGTTGCCTGCCTAACATTCATAGTGTGAGGACAAATTACTAATCATCATAGCGTGGTTACAAATATGTGTACAAATCATGTATTTCAGTTTAGAAGGTTTTAGGATCATCTTTTATTTTGTTGAAAATGAAATAATAAAGTTAACAGAAAACACATTGCTCATTAAATTTGCCAAATACAAATCATGTATTTATTTGTACATATATTTGTAACCAGTGTGTTGAATAGGTGTGGCAAATGGATTTTGATCAAAATTCAACCTTATTTCCTTGTTTTTCTATAATCAGGCAGAGTAATCTTCTCTTGAGCCCGAAAGAAAGTTCCAGCAGGCCGGCGGTTACTATGCAGACTCTTAGATAGGACACAGCCCTGCAGAAGCTCAAGTAACAAAATTATCTCAAAATAATTACAATGCCTAGTACCACATAAAAATGGAAATGTCTAACTTTTATAGCTTAAACTCTCCACCCTTAGCTTGAATCTGCTTTAGGATGAAGACCTACAACATGGAAGGCGGGTCCTCCACTCCAGCACTACTTGCTGCTCTTTCTCTCTGTCTGGAATAAGTGAGAAAGAGATAAAGAGGATGGGATAGTATTGCTTGCTCTTGCGACACAGATCACTGGGCTTGGCAGATCTTCCAAACTGCCTTTCTTTTCTTGTGGTGTATTTAATCGGTGCTTTAGTTCAGAGCTTCTCTGCTGGCTCCTCTTCTGCAGTTTTCTAAAGGATGCATCTCAGCCTTATAGTTGCTTGTGATTTCTTTCTAGGTCCCCTGATGTCTACCAGTGTATATTGATGCACCTTTCTGCTATAATCTCCTTAGCCTCTCAGGTAACTTTATTAGAGAGAACCCGGTATGAATCCATGCCACTCTTTTCTCTCTCATGGACTATGTCTGGTCCTTGGGAATGCTCAATGTCTCATGCTTAATGAACTCAGGGAGAGCAGGTTGATTTTTCCACTTTTGGCTCTGCCATCCAGTAAGGTGAGCCAGCCCTTCTCTGGCCCTCTGCATTGCCCTGGTGAGGGTTTCACATCAGTGTACAGCATGTTGTGTGCATGAGTCGGGCCGGGGCCCTTCTGAGCTCCCAATTGTTGGAAGTTCTCCAAAATACTTTGATTAGCTCTCTTGAAGAGGATTCTATTTTCCTCCTGCCAGCCTTCCCTCTCAACTAGACTTGAGATTAGAAAGGACTTTCAAGAGGGCAAGAGCAGTCTTCAAAGATACAGAGTACTAAATAAAATCCCACAATGACATAAAAGTTCACTTGCATAGTGTGAGGTCGTGTTTATTATGAATTTAATTAAAAATACTTTTTGGTCAAATTACAGAGACTATGTAAAACTAAACCTACATTGTTCGGAACGGTTGAGAGTCATTGGTTTACTTCCCAATCTTACATCGTCTTCTGGGCATTTTGATAATAGAGAGCCAGGTAGAAGATGGAAGCCAACTACCAGTAGCATGTGAATTTATGCTATCATGTGGTATTTTGTACTTTATGGTATTTCCCCCCAGTCCCTTCAAATTCCTCTCTGACTGCTTTTTTTGTGAGCTTAAGGTCTCCATTAGTCATGAAATAGATTCTCCTGTATCCCTTTGAAAATCCAGCATAATTTGGGGTGCAAATTATTTTACTTTCATTTTGCTATCTGATAACTATCTATTTATTTTATTTTATTTTATTTTATTATTTTTTTTGATTAAGTCATAGCTGTGTACATTGATATGATCATGGGGCATCATACACTAGTTTCATAGACTGGTTGACACTTTTACATCACACTGGTTAACATAGCCTTCCTGGCAATTTCACAGTCATTGTGTTAAGACATTTACATTCCACATTTACTAAGTTTCTATTGAAGCTCTTCTAATACCCTGAAACATGTATAACAGCTTCAGAATATTCAATAAAAGTTAGATATTTGTCATTTTCTATAGGTCTGGTGACTTTTTTTTTTTCTACTTACTCATTCTTTCAATGAAGAGTAGACCATAAAGATTCACTGAGAGAATTGCTGTAAACTACTTTTCAGCAGACGTGGGTAGAAAAGATGTTCTTTTCAGAACTGAAACAGAAGAAAAGTTGGCATGTATCACCTCTAAAACAGTTGTGGTGCATATATATATTTATTTATTTTTATTTTTATTTTTTTTCCCCAGTTTATGGCTGGGGCTGGGTTTGAACCCACCACCTCCAGCATATAGGGCTGGTGCCCTACGCCTTTGAGCCACAGGTGCCACCCCATAGTACGTATTTTTAAAATGCCATTTCTTTTTTCCAGAGAACCTAAAAAGACTTGTGGATATCCTGGGAGGAAAAGGTGGGGAAGCTTATACTTATGTAGTTTGATAAATTTCAAAGGTCCTGCACAAAGAGGCAAAAAGAAACTTCAAGTAAGAGATTTTATATGGAACCTGAAGGCAAAATGCAAATCTGGTCTGAGGGAACTGAGCTTCCACCGTTAAGAGTTGGAACTCTAAGAGCCAGTTAACTTGAATAGCTAGTAGAAGCAAAGAAGTGAAATTAAGAGAGCAGGTTCCAAAAGGGAGCAGACTTTCAATCCGAACTCATGAATAAGACATCAGGGGAATTGTGTCAGACCCTAAAAGAACACAACATTTCCTTGATCTTTTTTTTTTTTTTTTTTTTTGGTCATTGAAGTGCATAAAAAATTCTTTTCAAAATAGTTTTATGAGTATTTTAATAAGAGGATCTGGAAAGGGATTTTGTAAGACATCTTCTCTGGCATTCTTTGCACACACCAGAAGTTGTTACTTAAAACATAAGAAACAATTAAAATTTGCATTGTTCTTTAAGATCAATAGTCACTTTCAGTTTAATGCAATGCTTAAGTCATTGCGGAGCCTCTATCATGTCAGGCATTTTGTAAGAACTAGGAAAACAACAGCAGCAAAAGCAGATATAACCCTGTTCTCTGAGAGCTTGCCTTCTAGAGAAAGAATCGAGACTAAACAAGTAAACTCATAAATATGCAATATTTTATTTGATCATAAGTGCTAAGAAAAAAAAATTGTGGTGAGAGACAGAGTGGGGAGTGAAGAAAAGTGCAGGGACAGAGAAGGATTCCTCGAGATAGGCTTGTCAATGAGATAGTGTTTTCTGTAGACAAATTCTCAGATACCTAAATCAAATGATATATTTGAAGGGAGAGTATCAGGCATAAGAATAAGTGCAAATTCAAAATATTAAATTAAGGACAAGAGCTATAGAAGTAGTCATAACTGTGATGGCAGTAGCACCAAGTACAATCCATCAAAAGAATAATAGTACACGAGGACTATCTGGAAAGTCTCCAGCCATGTATGCCTCTATTTTTCATATTGCATGGCTGCATACTTTCTGGATATCCCTTGTATATTCATCCCTTGTTCTAAATAATTTCTGTATGCTATGTCTTCATGCTAGTGGATTTTTTTTGACACCATTAATATGAAGATTTTTTTCATTTTTTGCTCTTGTGCACAGAAGGGACTATTCAAGATTTACTTTTCCTTCCAATTATGTCTTAAAACATTTAATTATAGTTTTGCATACGATTGTAAGGAATAATACAGAAAAATCCTATGTATGCTTCACTTAGTTTCTCCCAATGGAAATATCTTGCAAACCTAGAGCACAGTAAGACAACCAGAATAGTGACATGAATGTAATTCATCAGTCTTATTCAAACCTTACCAGATTTACATGCACTGATTTGCTTGTATGTATATTAAATTCCTCACATTTTTTATCACATATGAGTAGATTTGTATGACCACAGCAGTCAAAAAACAATTACATAACTGTAAAGATTCCTTATGCTGCCTTTTTTATAGCCACATCATCTTCCTTTCCATCCTTGTTGCCAGACCCTGACTCCTGGAAATCACTACCCTTTTCTTCACTTCTATAATTTTATCATTTCACTAATGTTATGTGAATGAAAACTCATAGTATGTAATATTTTAGAATTGACTTTTTCATTCAAAATAATTAAGATTAATCCAAGTTGTTGCTTCTACTAAGAATTTATTCCTTTTTTATTGTTGAGTAGCATTTCATGGCCTATTTGTACCACAACTTGTTTAACTGTTCACCTCTGGGGGATATTTGTGCTCTTCCCACGTTTCAGGCATTATTTACCAATAAAAACGCTATGAGCATTTGTGTAAAAACTTCTATACACACATATTTTCTTTCTTTCTTTCTTTTTTTTGAGAGTGTTGTGGTGTCACAGCTCCCAGCAACCTCAAACCTTTGGGCTTAAGTGATTCTCTTGCCTCAGCCTCCCAAGTATCTGGGACTACAGGCACCTACCAAAATGCCCGCTATTTTTTTGTTACTGTTGTCTTTGTGGTTTAACAGGCCTGGGATGAGTTTGAACCCGCCTGTCTTGGTGTATTGGTTGGCACCCTAACCACTGAGCAATGAGTGCCAAGCTTACACATATATTTCCATTTCTCTTGGATAAATGCCCCAGGGAGGAATTTCAGGGTCATATGGTGGTGAGTTATGTTTAGTTTTGTAAGACACTGCCAGACTATTCTTCAGAGTGATTGTACCATTTACATGCCCAACACCAATGCATGAGGGATTCAGTTTCTCTGAATCCTCACCAGAATTTGTTATTGCTGTTATTTTTTACTTTAGCTATTCTAATATTCTATTTCGTTTTTCAAAATTAGTATTCAGTTTATCAAACTCATACATTCAAAACATTCATCTTTAAATATGGAAATATAGGTTATATGACTTATTCTATTGATGTGTCTAGAAAATTTTAGCAAGTTTTAAGGGATTTTAATAGTGATTGGTCTCATTCACACATTTAATTTTTTCCAACATTTTAAACTGTGTTTATACTTTTGATACAATCAATGTCATTTTAAAGAACTTCAACTGTCTGACTAATGAATGAAAGCATCAGGGTACTTAAAAAAATTATAAGTCTAACAAATTAACCTTTTAGATAAAGTTAAACTGAAGTTCTTCTAAAGGTCCTAATATGTCACATAATGGCTTTGGGACTGTGATTTTAAATTGAAAGCTTATTAAGTTTGCACAGTTAAATTGAAGTTACAGTTTTTGACAAATGTGGAAAAGAAATTCCATGGAGAAAGTATACTCTTTTTATAAAATGGTGTTGAAACAATTGAATATCAATAGCTCAAAAAAAAGAACCTTGACCTAAACTTCATATATTACACAAAACTTAACCCAAAATAGATTCTTATAAACTATAGATAAGGCATAAAATTACAAATCTTCTAGAGGAGAATACAATAGAAAATCTCCATGACTTAGTGTTAGGTAATAAGTTCTTAAACATGGCACCAAGGACAAAATCCATAAAAAGTATCCATAAGTTGGACTTCATTAAAAATTAAACACCTTTATTCTGTGATAGACCTTGTTAAGGCAATGAAAAGACAAGTCCAAAATTAGGAGAAAATATTTTGCAAGTCATATATGTAGCAAGGAACTCTTACTCAGATAAAAAAAAAAATCTCTTCAGGGCAGCACCTGTGCCTCAAAGGAGTAGGGCACTGGCCCCATATGCCAGAGATGGTGGGTTCAAACCCAGCCTCAGCCAAAATTGTAAAAAAAAGAAAAAAAAGAAAAAGAAAAACTCTACAAACTCAAATTAAAAAAAAAAATCCAAACAATCTAATTAGAAAATGGACAAAAGACTTGGACACATCACTAAAGAAGACATATAATTAGTAAATAAACATATAAAAATATGTTTAGCATTATTAGCCATTAGGGAATGCAAATTAAAACTAATTAAAATTAAACGACAGCACATTTATTAAAATGACCAAAAAAAATTATATAATGATGTTAAGTGCTGGTGAAAACATGCTTTCCTACATTGTTGGTGTGAATGTAAAATAGTACAGCCAATCTGTAAATAGGTCTGACACTTCCTTCCAGTTAAACATACACTTGAACTATGATCCAAAAATATACCATTTTATTTTTTTCCTTTCATATTTGTATACTTTTATTTCTTTTTTATTTTCTCTCTCTCTCTCTCTTTGTTTTTTAAAGACAGAGTCTTATTTTATTGCCCTTGGTAGAGTGCTGTGGCGTCACAGCTCACAGCAACCTCCAACTCCTGGGCTTAGGTGATTCTCTTGCCTCACGAGTAGCTGGGACTACAGGCGCCCGCCCCAATGCCTGGCTATATTTTGTTGCAGTTTGGCTGGGGCCTCTTCTTTCATTTTTAAAAGTTTCTCCAGCTAGTAATTCAAGTAGAATATTAAACAGAAATGAGAGTGGACATCCTTATCTTGTTTCAGTTCCAGTTTCTTTCCATTACAAATGATACCTCTAGGATTTTGTAGATGGTCTTGAAGACATTTCCCATTTCTTCTTTCAAGTTTGTTGAGTTTTGTCTTTTTTTAATAGGGCTTGTTTTACAATGTTACTCTTCCCTCCTCCCCATTAGAGGCTCTAGGGGATCTTTCTCAGGTCTTCATCTTGAGAGCTAATGGGCATCTTGGGGTGTATTCTCTGACTGTGTGAATGCCCTCCAGTTGTTGGCACAACCAACAGCTCGTCACTGTCACTCCAGTCCATGCTCAGCCTCTAGAAATGTGTTAAAATTACCCAGTAAGAGTTCCCATCAGTTTATGGTGTCCCTGGCTTCTGTTGATAGTAGGAAGATCTTGGTTGATGTATCTTTCTGGGATGCACCTGCATCTCCAGATTGCAGAGTACCCATTTGTCTAGTGACTTCAGTTCTCTGATGGGTCCAAGAAAAGCAACTGATTTTTGGTTCATGCATATTTTTTTGTTGTAAGAATGGGAACAACCTTTTTTCAGCTTTTTATGCATTAGAGTTGAAAACTGAAGCTTCCTTTAAAATCTGTTAGGATATTTAAGTATCTTTAAGAGTGGCTCTAAAGGTCTTATCTTGATAGGAATTCTATAATATGTAAGTGTATTTTCTTTCTTATGCAAAAAGTGTTTGATCTTGATTTAATCTTCTACATTCTCAAATTCCAAACATTCACAAATGTTAAAAATACTGCTGACTATGAAAAGATCATATCACCCCTGTTTTCTCTTATTCTTTGAGAAGTGACATATTTTTCAAAGGTGCAAATTTAGTTAAGTCTTGGATCAGAGATTCAAATATGAGTCTTCTGACTTTAGATACTAAATTTGCAACAGAGGTTAGATGAGAAATAGCAAGAAATATTCATAGCATAACATCTGGTGTGCTGTTTACCATAGGATATAAAGAAACAACATGTCATTAAGGTTGTAATGAAAGAGATTTATCACATCATATTGGGGGATTTGGAAATTGTGAAAATATTATTCCTGAAGAGATCTTACATTTTCATGCATAAAAATGTCATTCCTAAAAGGTATGACAATGTTGCTGTAGTTATTTAAGTGTTTAAATGTTTAAGTACATATAAAATTTTGCTGTGCATAGTGGTTGATGCCTATAAACCCATAGGCTAAGGTGAGAGGATAGTTTTAAGCCAGGAGTTTGAGATCAGCCTTGGCAACATAGATAGACCCCCATCTCTTAAAAAAAGTAAAATTAAGAAATTTGCTGAGTAGTTGCATGGGCCTGCAGTCCCAGGTACTCAGGAGGCTGAGGTAGGAGGATTGCTTTAGCCCAAGAGTTGAAGGCTACAGTGAGGTATGATTGTGTCACTGCATACCAGCCTCTGTGACAGAGTGAGACCCCATTACTAAATGACTAAATAAACAATAAATTTTAAAAAGGAAAAAAAATTAATTCAACTAGCTAAGTGTGTGTTTGTGTGTGTGTGTGTGTGTGTGTGTGTGTCTGTGTGTTTGTACTGGTTGTGATGGTGAGAGGAGGAATAGAGAAATGTAAACTCATAAAAAATATGAACTGCAATAGTAATGACTATACCTAGTCCTCATATCTTGGTTTCTAAATACCATTCCCTACTCAAAGGAGCTAGGGATCATTGAAGAAATGATTTACTCTGTGTCTGGGGCAGGGAATGTGTATGGTGAATACATTGTATCAGAAAGTAAGAGAGTATTTAAAAATGTGTGATGACATGTCACAAGGACATAAGAACTGGTCTGAAGAAATTCTCATTGGCTAAATTTCAAACACTTTGTACTTCAAAATGGATCATGGTGACAATGGATTACAATGCACTGAATCAAAAGAATAAAATAATCAATGAGTGCTCAGAGATACTTCCCCCAAAATAAAGAGATGGGAGAACAAATGAGAGCTCTTTAGAGACAAATGCTGCCAACTAACAACTTAAAAAAAAAAAAAAAATAGAATCAGAAATGATCATTTTCACCTAGAAGATAATTATTTCGGGCAAAGCTCAGAAACAGATACTGAAAGCACTGGTGAAACATTGAAGAACAAGATATTCACACCATATCAACATATTGGCAAACATATCATTTCTGAATTACAATAGGAAACAGCTATATAACTAATGAAATTTGACAAATACTACATTAACATTACCAATAATGGGACAAATAAATATCATTTGCTGCCTACTGTCATGAAGCAGGGAGGAGGACACAGAATCACCTATTTCAGTTTTCTGGCCCAAAGAATTTAAAGTGAAATTAATTATGACGTAACTCTAAATAAAATTATCTTAATGGGGGCATTCTTCAGATAAACTATCCTGGATTCTTCAAAAAGGTTAATGTTACAAATATCTGAAAAATAAAGAGAGTGAGAGTAAAAGAGAGGGAAAGAATCATTTTCTTAGATTAAAGGAGAAAAAAAGGAACATAATTCTTGCTTGAGTCACATAAAATATAATTAATGGGGCAATGCATGGTATTTATTTACTCTGCACCATAACATTGTTACTCAAAGTGTGATCCTTAAGACAGTACCAATTTCTTTCTTTAAAAAAAATAAAATTATATCTGGTTAACTGGGGGTACAAAGAATTAGGTTACAATGTTTGCATTTGTTAGGTAAAGTATAATTATGTCCCACCCCCAAGAGGTGTGCCATAGCATTGTGCCCATTAAGTGGGAGCACACCCATTCCTCACTCCTCCCCTCTCCCTGTTCTCTTGTTCCCCAACCCCATATCTTGGATTGATTTGAGTTTTTCTCTTATGTGGACATGTATTATATTGTCTACTGAATTCATATTAGAATTGAGTACATTGGATTCTTGCTTCTCCATTCTTGAAATACTTTACTAGGAAGAATGTGTTCTAACTCTATCCAGGTTAATACAAAAGATGTAAGGTTGCCTTCTTGTTTAATGGCTGAATAGTATTCCATGGTATACATAAACTATAGCTTGTTAATACATTCCTCAGTTGGTGGGCATTTAGGTTGTTTCCACATTTTGATAATTGTAAATTGAGCTTCTATAAATAGTCTTGTGCAAATGCTCTTATGATAAAATGATTTTTTTTTCTTCTGGGTAGATGACTAGTTATGGGATTGTAGGATCAAATGGGAGGTCTAATTTGAGTTCTTTGAGGATTCTCCATACTACTTGCCAAAGAGGTTGTATTAGTTTGCAATTCCACCAACAATGTAAAAGTGTTCTCCTCTTTCCATGTCCACACCAGTGTCTGTAGCTTGAGACTTTGTGATATGAGCCATTCTCACTGGAATTAGGTGACATCACAGGGTGGTTTTGATTTGCATTTCTCTGATGATCGGGGACTATGAGCATTTTTGTAATGTTTGTTAACCATTCATCTGTCTTCTTCAGAGAAGGTGCTGTTCATGTCTCTTGCCTGTGGTAGATGGGATTGTTTACTCTGTTTCTGTTGATTAATTTGAGGTTTTTATAGATTCTAGTTATCAAACCTTTATCAGATTCATACCATACAAATATCTTTTCCCATTGTGAGGGATAAAAAACATTGCTTTACTTGTTGTGGCGTTAGCTGTGCAAAAGTCTTCAGTTTAATTAAGTCTAATTTGTTGGGAGGTTGAGTAAGATGGTGGCCAAGTAACAGCTTCCCTGCAACTGGGCATGGTGAGTCTAGGGAGATAAGACTCTGACTGGTGGGATCTGCCTATAATCATTCCTTTGAGGATACAGGGAGTCAGTGAGAGACTTATGGACCCCAAGGGGAGGACAAAAACAGTGGAAAACTGGCAAGTGGTTGCATGTGTTCAATCGACCTAATCCTGCCGGCAGCCATAAGTACAAACGGCAGTGAGATTGCAAACCGGAAAGGCCTTACCTGCGAACTGTTTTGGTGTTTTTGGACTTGGCACTCAGTTGAAATGCCTTGGGGAGAGCTTGAGCAGGAGTGTGGAGAACTTTGGGCATTGTCTAAGGCCCCAGACTGAGTCACTGAGCTGGATGGAGATAATAGTGTTTGGCTGTGGGCGCAGGGAGCCATTATGAGAGAACTGCCCTGGCAAGCTCTGCCCTCAGGGTTGCAGAGCAAGGATCAGGCGGGAGCTAGTAATCTAGTGACAGAGCAGCCTAAAGGCAGGGACTGAGTTGCCTTACACCCTTAACCCTCAGGGGCAGAGTGAGACTGGTTTTGGCACACTGGAGCCTCAGGCTATTGCCCTGGGTAGAGTGACGTGGCATCACAGCTCATAGCAACCTCAAACTCCTGGGGTTGGCACCACCTAGTCCTCCATAAAAGCTATGCCACCACCCCCAACCCACGACCTGTGCCTGCTGGGCCTCTGCATGCCCTGACCAGGAACTATGGGAGCCATGCAACCCTGTGTCCTCCCTCCTTTGCCCTCCCTGCCTCCACAATGGTCCACTTGTCTAGCCAGGGACTCTGGTAGCTGTGTGCCTCCAGAGCCCTACTTGCCTCTGTGCAGAGCCTTTTTCCTGGCCACAGACTGCTAGAGCCTTTGGGTGTCTGTGCCAAAGTCACTGGGCACCAGGCACACCCAGAACCATGTGCACCACTTCCTGCCCTGTTGCTGGATCTGAGTGTGTCACACTCTGGAGCTACTTTCACAACCAGAACTCCCTGGCAGGGGAAGCCCCAGAGGAACCACACAGGGTCACTCCCTAGAAAGATTCAGCAACAATAAAGTGATCCCGCTACGGTCTAATCTTGGAGAGACACCTCCCCAACTCTGAGGATGGCCAGAGGCAATGAGGAAAAACAATCATGAGGCAAAATCAACAGAAAAACTCTGGCAATATGAATAATCAGAGTAGATCAACTCCCCCAAGGATCAATGGGGAAGACACAGCACAAGATCCCATGCACAAACAAATAGCTGAGATGTCTAAAATCGAATTCAGAATCTGGATAGCAAATAGGATTGAATTAGAATTCCAAGCAGTAGCCCAAAAGATATCTCAAGAATTCAACGAATTCAAAGACCAAATGACCAAAGATACTGACACTGAGACAAGAAGTTGCAGCCCTCAAAGATCTGAGAAACACAGTAGAATCCCTTAGTAACAGAATGGAGCAAGCAGAAGAAAGGATTTCTGACTTTGAAGACAAAGCTTTCGAATGCTCCAAAACTCTCAAAGGGGAAGAGAAATGGAGGGCAAAAACAGATCACTCTCTCAGTGAGAGCTCTGGGATAATTCGAAGAAAACCAATATTTGTCTTTTAGAGATCCCTAAAAGCGAAGAAGTGGCTTCACAAGGCACAGAGTCTCTTATCCATGAGATTATGAACAGAACATTCCAGACATGCCAAGTGATTCTGAAATTCAGATAGCAGTTTCAGAACTCCAGCATGACTCAACCCAAATAAGACATCCCCCAGACACATCATAATCAATTTCACTAAAGTTAATATGAAGGATAAAATTCTGAAAGCAGCCAGATGAAAGAAAACCATCACCTACAAGGGCAAGAATATTAGAATAACTGCTGAAAACATTCAAGCTAGAACAGGATGGTCATCGACTTTTAATCTCCTAAAACAACATAACTTTCAACCCAGGATCCTGTATCCAGCTAAACTGAGTTTCATTTATGATGGAGAAATTAAATACTTCAATGACATTCATATGTTGAAGAAATTTGCCATAACTAAACCAGCTCTCCAGGATATTCTCAGACCTATCCTCCATAAAGACCAGCATAATCCTCCCTCACAAAAGTAAACACACCCAAAAAATTTTTATCAAATTCCAACTTCAACAGTTGCAAAGATTAAAAATGTCCACCGGACTCTCAAAAGGCTTATCAATATTCTCAAGGAATGTGAATGGTTTAAATTGTCTTCTAAAGAGGCACAGCTTGGCTGACTAAATACAAAAACTCAAGCCACATATCTGCTGCATACAAGAATTGCATCTTACATTAAAAGACAAATATAGACTCAAGGTTAAGGGAAGGTCATCTATACTTCAGGCAAATGGAAAGCAGACAAAAGAAGGCATTGTAATCCTATTCACAGATGCAATAAGCTTTAAACCAACCAAAATAAGGAAGGATAAAGATGGACACTTTATATTTGTTAAAGGTAATACTCAATATGATGAAATTTCAATTATTAATATTTATGCACCAACCAGAATGCACCTCAATTTATAAGAGAAACTCTAACAGACATGAGCAACTTGAGTTCATCCAGTTCCATAGTAGTTGGAGATTTTAACACCCCTTTAGCAGTGCTGGATAGATCCTCCAAAAAGCAGCTAAGCAAAGAAATTTTAGATTAAAACATAGCCATTCAACATCTGAACTTAACACAAATCTACAGAACATTTCATCCCAACAAAACTGAATACACATTCTTCTCATCAGCC
>CAUYPK010111083.1:0-25606 GCA_963574355.1 Loris lydekkerianus | reverse complement strand
TCTATAATCCATGTATCCTTCAGCATAAGGTTGTTTAGCTTCCATGTTTTTGTATGGGTATGCAGGTTCCTGTTGTTATTGAGTTCAACTTTTATTCCATGATGGTCTGAGAAGATGCAAGGAATAATTTCTATTTTTTTTAATTTACTGAGGTTAGATTTGTGGCCTAGGATGTGGTCGATTTTGGAGTATGTTTCATGGGCTGATGAGAAGAATGTGTATTCAGTTTTGTTGGGATGAAATGTTCTGTAGATGTCTGTTAAGTCCAGATGTTGAATGGTTGTGTTTAAATCTGAACTTACTTTGCTTAGCTTCTCTTTGTAGGATCTATCCAGCACTGCTAAAGAGGTGTTAAAATCTCCAACTACTATGGAAGTGGAGGAAATCGAGTTGCTCATGTCTGTTAGATTTTCTCTTATAAATTGAGGTGCATTGTGGTAGGGTGCATAAATATTAATAATTGAGATCTCATCATATTGAGTATTACCTTTAACAAATATGAAGTGTCCATCCTTATCCTTACTTATTTTGTTTGGTTTAAAGCCTAGTGCGTCTGCGAACAGGATTGCAATGGCTGCTTTTTTCTGCTTTCCATTTGCCTGGAATATAGATGACCAACCCTTCACCTTGAGTCTATATTTGTATTTTAATGTATGATGTGATTCTTGGATACAGCAGATATCTGGCTTGAGTTTTTGTATCCCTCATTAGCTTTTTCACCATTTTTTTTCTGCAGTTTCTTTGAGTTTTAATTTATTGCACATACTTTAACACAGACTATAACACACCATTTTTACATCCTGCTTAATGTAATTGTCAGTAGAGTTAATCCTGCAACAACATGGGTGTTAACTGGGTGGGTCCACTTACACGTGAATTTTTTCCAACCAAGTGCAGATTGAAAATACAGTAGTCAAGGATGTGAAATCCGGCAATATAGGGGCTGATGTTACAGATACTAATATGTACGTGGGTTCTTGGATCTCACAGGACTGACCATAGGACTTGAGCAGGCATGGATTTTATTCTGGGTGTGTGTGTCTTGGAACCAATACCAGGAGTATCCATAAGGGAGGAGGGACTACTGTGTATCTGTCTCATTTATTTCTCATCAGCTTCCATAAATGGATGGAATTTCTATAAACTAAATCCATCTGCCATTCACTTTTCATGTAAATTTGGAAGTAATTTTCCAAAGGTGAAAAATACTATTCACAAGAAACAATTAAAATTTTACTTTAAAAAGACATCCATTGCTCTGTATATAAATATTTATAGGAAAGTGTGAGGCGATATTAACTGTAATACTATACTAGAATCAAGAACTGAAAAACTGCAAAATATATAAGAAACTGAATTTTGGAACAACACCTGGGGGAAAAAATAAAAATGTACCCAAAGTAAAGGCAAAGTTATCAGTGGAATCAATTAGTGAGCCTAGAAATTGGCCCACATATATAGTCAGTTGATCTTTGACACAGGGCAAAAGCAATACAATAAAGAAAAAAGTGCTTTTCAACAAATGGTTTTTGAACAACTGTACATCTATATTCAAATGAATGAATTGAGATGTAGACCTTATATAAACAAATACCGAAAAATGTTTAACCAAATATCTGGGCACCTCATGTTTCAATCAAGTTGAAACATGTAATTAGACATGATGCTGTGTAAAAAAGTGAGAAGCCAAAGGACCCAGATATACAAAAATGTACCGAAGCCCACACAACAGAACAAGGACCCAGGAGGCAAGTCCTCTCAAAGCCCCTAATGTTTCCTTTACATTTTTTGCCTTAAAGCCAAATAGAATTAAGTGATTTGTAGCATTATTATTAATGGATAGCATCAGGTAATATTACAAAAAACATTTTTCCTAAAACATATGCTCTTGAATCTCATGTAATTGATTCCAGGGTCACCAAAGAAAGTTATAAGGCACATGTATTAAAAGCCATCAAGAATATACTTTTTCTAGAGCTGTGTAGAAGTCTGGTATCTGAGGATAAGTTAAGTTGAGCATGGATAGGAGATACGCAAGATCAAAAAACAAAGATAACACAAGAGCTACATGTATTCACATGATAAAAAGTATGCTACAATAAGGATCTAAGTGTCATTGCCACTCAGATTTAAATCTGAATTTCCCAACAAATTATTAAATTTTTTTCATGTTCAACATTAGGATGGTTAGTTAATTATTGTATTAGTCAGTGGTCTTGAGAGAAGCAAAACCAATTTGTGTGTGTGTGATTGTTCACACTCAAAATCTGCAAGACAGGCTAGCAGGCTGAAGACCCAGGGAAGAGTTGCAGTTCAAGCCTGAAGGCAGTCTACTACTGGCAGAATTTCTTCTTCTTCAAGAAGGTCAGACTTTTTCTTAAGGCTTTCAACTGATTGCATAAGGCCCATTTGCATTATAAAAGACAATCTGCTTTACTCAAAGTGTGCTGATTTAAATGTTAATTTCATCCAAAAAATACCTTCATGGAAACATCTAGAATATTGTTTGAACAAAGATCTGTATATTAAGGCCTAGCCAAGTGAGCATGTGAAATTAATCATCACACTTATCCATGAAAAAGTGTTTAATGTTATTTGTAATTAAGGAATTTCAAATTAAAACAAGTTACTACTGCACATGCAAAATCCCACAGCACCCAATGATGGCAAAGATGCAGAGCTGCAGGAATTCTCATTCTTTGTTGGTGAGAATGCAAAATGAAGTAGTCACCTTGGAAGACAATATGGCAGATTCTTAGCTAAAAATCTACACAGCCTAATCACATGGTCCAGCCACCACACTGTAGGTATGAACCTATTGATCTGAAAACCACGTCTTCATAAAAACCTGCATGCAAATATTTACAGCAGTTTTATTTATGAACACTAAATGCCAAAAGCAATCAAGATATTCTTCAATAGATGAATGTATAAATGAACTGGGGTACCTCCGTGCATTATTGCTATCAAGCCTCAAGAATGTTATGGAGGAACCTGAAATGCGTATTGCTCAGGAAAAGAATCAAGTCTGAAAAGGTGCTAAATTGGGTATGATTCCATTTATACTATATCGTGGAAAAGGCAAAACTATAGAGCCAATAAAAAGATCAATGCTTGCCCAGACGATAATAGGTGGAGCACAAGGGGGCTTTAGGGCAGTGGAATTATTCTATATGATATTGTAATGGCGTATATAAGACATTACGCATTTGTCAAAACCCATGAAATTTCATAGCACAGAGAAAGCAAGCAACAATGTATGCAATTTTCAAAATAAGAAGTTTGGAGACTCTCAGGCAGGAATTCAGACTGAAAAGAGAATCTAATCTATTATATTTTATATAATATATAGAATGTATTATATATAATATATATAACATATATAATGTATTATAAATGTATTATAAATGAAGATGGAAGACAAAGTGCTGATGTAAGTAACTTTAGAAACGAGTTTGTTCTGCAGGTCTAAAGGCAGAAAGAAATGGACAAGAGAACTATTCTTTAGCTGATAAATCTATTTGCCACGAGGGAAGTGTTCACAATTTTAATATTTCTACCAATCTACGTGGTTGGTTGGAGCCAAGCTTCTCATTGTTGGAGATGGACCATGGGAAGAGGCTAGAATGATCCATGCAGCAATTGATTAGAATTGAACATATCAATATGATTTCATGTTTACTGAAAGATGGTTATGAGAGTAATATTTATGGATATGTGTAGATAAATTATTTAGCATACAATTTCATATATCCTTGTTTTGTCAGCTGACAGGGCCTAAAGGAAATACCACCCCCGCGACTGAGTACACCTCGTACCTCATCCCCACATTGGTTTGTAATACTGTTGGCCCCCCACCCTCAAACAATAAATAAATACATAAAAGGATGAGAAATCCTTGGAAAATCCTTGGAGGAATGGCTAATCCTTATTGTGGGCAGGAAATATATAAGATGAGCCTGGATCATTTTACACAGTGAAAAAGTAAGACAGCATGGGGAAAACCCTCAAAAACTAAAACTGAAAACACCACATACATCATACAATGTGTACCTGTATCAAAGAAGCCAATTGCTATTAAAACAAAACAAAACAAAACAAAACTCCCAAAGACCGAAGCTGGAACAATCTGAGCAATTACCCACATCAAAGAGTATATTGCATTGTATTACAAAGAATAAAATTAATATCCATCAGTGCTTACTGGTATAAATAAATTATTAAATAAATTACCACATTTTTCCATGTATAATGCACACTCACATTTTTGGCCCAAACTTTTAGGAAAAATTTCTTTCATTTTAGTTTTTTAATTCAAATTTGTATTCATTTAGATTTAAGTACTTATTTCCTGTATTACAAAGGAATTTTATCATTTTTTTACGTATCATGGTACAAGAAATATTTGTTCATAATTACAAAACACAAGAATAGGCACAAGGTACAAAAAATTGAATGTACTAGTAAAAAAATTACTATATTTATGTGTCATAGCAGGCCAAGAGCTTTTGGTCACTGTCAATGTCAGAAGTACCAGCTTCTTCAATTTCTACATTACCAGTGTCTCCTGAAGAGTCACTTTCCTCAGCCCAGTAAATTCCATCATCCTTAGTTTTATCCATAGCATTACTGATGCTGCATTTTTTAAAGGCTTTCGCAGCTGCTTCCTTCTTGACATTATTCCACAATCTTAGGATCAAATCACAACCTGGGCAATGGATGCTTTCTTGATTCTGCCTGTAGAGGCCAAAACACCATCAGCTGACTGTACCCAGGACATCTACTCTTTCTTCCTCGGGGCTTTCAAGAGCTTGTTTACAGATCCATCAAAATGTTACCCTTAGCTGCATGGCCCACCAGGTATCACAGCACCTTGGGTTTTCAATCTGTTGCAATTACTTTTGCCCTTTGTGGAACAGGGGGTTTTACATGATCAAAACAAGCAAAACTTATTTTTTTTTTAAATCCTCCAGGCCTTTGTAAACTGACTTTGTTAAATGAGATTTTCATGCCTCTTTATTTATCCATCCTTCTTCATGCATGTGGACAATAACTCCACGTGGAATCTTCTCTTTTGGAAACGTTTTCTTTTAAAGATGATTAAAAGTGGAGGCTTTGTCCCGTTTGCACAACAGGCTAGAACAACAGTGAGATGTGTTTTGTCATGTCGTGGTCTTTGCTCCTTTGACGGCCACAGTTCTGTGGGAAGGCAAGTTTTGTTTGTGAGTTCGTGCTTAAACTTTCTTGCTTCAGAAATTGAAAGCACCATTTAGGTATCCCTGAGAAATTCTCAGTGTTTATTCCTCAGCATATTTAGCGACTATTAGCTTAAAGCTTTTAGTATACAGAAAACCATTTCAACACTTTCCAAGAGATTTTCCAATATTTTTTGTAAAAATTTCAACGAGATTGATAGCTCCTGCTATCAAATATGTTGTTCTTCATCAGCCGAAAATGCTTTCGTTGCAAATTCTTCATAAGTTCAAAAAAACTGATTGCCATATTTCAGGGTATTAATTTGCATTTGGAAGTTATTAATGCTTTCTAGAGTTCCACTTTTAAAACATAAGAATAAATAAAAGAATTTAAAGCATTTATATAGATACAGAATCGATACTACCCATGTATAATGTGCATCTTTATTTTTCTTTCAATAATTTGGGCAAAAAGTGCACATGATATGCAACAAAATACAGTAATGAATGAGGGAGAAGAGAAAAATTTCCCATAGAGAAAGAATCCAAATAATTTCTTTAGATACTTAGAGAATGGAAAAACATAGCTTCCCACTCCATACATGCTCTTATGCATGAAGACTATCTCGGAAAGATTACAGAGTAGACCGTAGGCTGAAAAACAAAAACAAACAAACAAACAAAAAAAGTTTACAGTGAAACAACCTGAAAAGTACTGTTTCAGCCATGTGTACAAGCTTAACATCAATAATCATCAATCATGTTATCATATGTAGCCTCGATATGATTTTTTGAAAATTGAAATTTACTGCTGTGATTTTATTCCTCAAAATGCATAGCAAAGTCTAATGATAAGGGGAAAATCAGGTGAATTCCATGAGAGGGGACTTTTGGATATGCCTGATCAGTACTACTTAAATTTTCATGGTATGAAAAACACGTGTGAAAAACTCACATTCATGCAGAGCCTAGGGAGAGATGATGAGTAAAAGTAATGTGCTATCTGGGTAGGATCCTTGAACAGGAAATGCTACTAGGTAAAAACTAAGGAGATATGGCTAAACCATGAACTTTAATCATTCAGAAATTGATTATTTACGTCTATTGAAAAAAATGAAGCGATTTGACACATATATTAATTTGTTTCTGTTTTGAACAATGTGTTAGATCAAAATAATGTTATTTATGTTTAAAAAGAGAAGGAATAAAGTCATAACCAAAGGAGACTTTAATGATTCACTGAAAGTCTCAGATTGCATCTCTAAATAATTCATTTCACGTTTAAGGTGAACAAGATATGATTATAATATTTAATAATGCAGCCCTTTAAAATGCAGAGATGGGAGAGTTATAATTTCAATGAAATATGAGGGTTGTCTAAAATTTCCTTCAGAATTACATTTCCATGATTAAAAGTAAAATGCTCATTTAAATTCTTAATCAAATTTTACATCCATACTGCACACAACAATTTAATTCTAGATAGATTATTTTCTCTCTCGGGCTTATTCGGTCTCTATCTTTATTTTAGCATACTTCTAAAGGAAACCAGCTATTTATTTGCTTGTGTTAGAAAGATTTACCTTCTACAAAAATACTCCAAAAATAGTTACATGGATAAACATAGGTCAGTTCAGTTTGGCCTTTATATTTAAGAGCGTATTTTTATTATGCTATCTATTCAAAACCATTGCACTCTCTGATCAAGACCAATAAAGCTCCTCATCTATTTTCCTTCAGAGGAAGGGTGGGGTATTGTGACCTCATGGCTGTGCACAGTGCTTAGACTTCCATGTCATTTCACTCGGAAGCACTTGCTTATTTGAAAGAGAACTCCCATTCAGAATCTGTGCGTTTAAAACTCCTTTCTTTCATGCCTTGCTACCAAAGGTTAGCTTTCATTTTCTTAGGCAAGACAGTAATGGGGAAATACTACACAAACATTGGGTATTGTTGTATTACGTTATGTCATTAATATATATATTTTTTACTTTTAATATATATATTACGTTATGTCATTAATATATATATTTTTTACTATTTAAATACAAATTTCTACCAATGGTAAACAACCCATCAGACTGAGGATGCCACAGCGAGGCATTTGGGAAAGACAACAAGCTAACAAACATCTTGTTGCTATCCTGCTCATTTCCTCTTTAGTGCTCTCTTTTTTATTAAAGCATTTTACCCTTTTCCACTGATTTTAGCTCATCCCTTTGCTAATACCACCATTCTCCTTGGTGGTATTATAAGCAGGGGGAAATTCTAAATAGATCCTGCTACCCAGGATACCACCCATAGAGAGTATTTTTATTCATCCTGTCCAGTCTTCAGTTAGTACTTTCTAAAGGCAGAAAAAGCTCATCAACAGTAACTATATCCTCCAGCCACTGGAATGACCAATATACAGTTTATTGAGTATTTAATATGACAGGCTTAAACATATAAGTAACAAATCCTAACATGCAAATACAGTTGATATCTAATGCTATCCTTGCCTAGAATGGGAACATTGAGCAGTTACAATTGCTCACTGGTTATGTTTGTTGTATTTCATAGATAATTTAAATATAACAATGGATGAAAGTACAATAATACAGAAAGAACCTGGGCTCCTTAACGATTTTGTGAGATTGGTAGAGATTTTTCTATCCATCCTGATGGCATAAAAGACCAGGAGACAGGGCTAAAACCAAATGCAGGTGCAGATTGGGCACAGTATTAAAGTAAATGAGGCCTTATACAGAGGCGTAAAATTGGGTGGCCAGTGTTGAAGTAAACCATCCTTGAGCAGAAGCTAATGACAGGAGCTGATAAACTTAAGTGAAAATGGCTTTAATAGCTTATCAGCTATCTCTGTCACCTTACATGAACTTTGGTAATTATAATATCATTTACATTTTGTTTTTACAATTTCTTTGCCCTTGAAACCACCTTGACAGTTCAGATACAACCACATAAACTGTGAGAATGAAGGAAACACAATTTTAGGAATTACTACCTAAATTTTTAGCAAATGGCAACCCCTTGGTCTTGAATATTCTTCCCCTCAATTAGCAAAACTACAAAAGATATAAACCACTTTTTCCGGTTGCAGCTTCTCCTTCTTGAACCTGCCCACTCTCTATTTCCTGAGAGTGTACTTTCATTTCAATTAAAAAAAAAGAAAAAAACTGTTGTTTGCTTGGCTTACATAGCATTGTATGAAATTCTTTTCTGGACAATCACCAAGAACTTGGAAAAATCTCCACTCAGAGGCTGGTAACACCTCCATATTCTTACACAAGACAAAAACAAATTTTTCTTTCATTGTAGCCTCTGTACCTATTGATTATACGCCCACCGAATAAAGAAATCAGTACTTAGAAGGGGACAACAGCAAGAGTAGAGCTACAAATAAGCAGCACTTATGAGAACTGGACAGCACATGATGAGGTATCAGCTATCATAGGATGGAATATTATCATGCCATGGCAAACTGCTTGGTAAAATGGCCATCTACCAAAATTTGGAAAGATGGTGACATATCTCTTAAATCCCATGATCTGGGAGCAGCTGTTGAAAAATTTAAGAGCACTTATTTATGTTGGCTACTTGATGATGTATTTAGCAAGGTACTGAAAGAATAACATGAAATTGGGCAAGAATTAGCAAGTTTGCAGAGCTAGACTATAAAATAGCTCTCCTTGGCCCTTTGCCTGTTAACTGCAATAAATATTGAAAGGCAGTCTAATAATTTGGGGCCTTGGAAAGCTAGAAAAGCCAATGCATCTATAGTATAAATAAGAGAAGATTTGCCTTCAGGGTGATTTTTATTAAGAATCTCACATTAAGACTTCTTTGGTAAGCAGTAGAAACTAAATTTCCAACTAATTCATGCCAAAGTATTTCAGCATTTAAAGGAAAGAGTAAAGGGTTAAGCATAGAGGCCAGGAAATTTACAAAAATATTCCCCATGTTTTCCAACTAGACAATGTCCTTAGCTGTGATTACTTTTTCAAATAACTGACAAAAACAAAATAGACTAGATGTGCTGTTTTTAAGGACATTATATTGCAAATGAACACGCAAGGCTAGCTCAACATTAAGGCCAACCCAGGTTCAGGATCAACCTACCAGAAAGGATTCTCTAATACTTTTCCAAATTTTCTCTAATAGGTATGTCATAATTCCACTGTCAAGAGATAAACCAAAATGAAAAGGATTTGCTTGTGTTTGCTTGAATAAACATAAAAACTTGAAAAATGTTTGGGAGTATTATTTATAGTAGTCAGTAATTTTTTAAGGTTGGACTCATTAAAGCAAGGAACACATTCTTCAAGAAGCACCGTCTATGAGAAATGAACAAAAAATTATATAAAATAAGAATGTAAAAATGGCATCAAGAGAAGTATGAAGAAAATTATATGAGTTCTTGAAGTAAAGAAATTGAAGAAAAGACTAATATTTTTTAGAAAAAAACAGCATACAGAGAGTAGAAGAAAATGTGTTTATAACAAGAGGAAATTAAAGATAGAATTATAAATTAGCTGGGATGAAATTGTAAGGAGTCTAAAAGTCTAAGTGCCTTAAAGTCTAGGAAATCTGGTGTTTACCTTTTAAGCCAGTGTGTCTGTACACGCAATAGACATACCATTGATGGTACACAAAAAAATTTATGTGGATGTGGTAATTTTGTAATTTCAATGATTATTTATTTTAATGTATATTAGAAAAGCATCACTAGCATGCAAATGCTGAAATTTCCCAACCATAATTACTTAGAATGACACGAAATTAACTACTGCCATAGTAATACACATACACAGAAATAAAGGCCGTGTTCATACACAGAAAAGTTTCACAGTCTCAGTAATTAAATCATCATCTATCATAAGCATTTGGAATCATTACTTTATAGTTACATACATCAAAATAATCAGTTAAAAATTTTTCAGGTATTGAAAATGTTCAGAGAAGAAAATGTTGAGCTTGACATATATAAGGGCAATTAAATGATATAAAAATTTAAAAAGAAAATTTGCTTACCTTCTATTGAAATAAACAAACACAATATATAGATTACTCCAAATATCAGGAAACATAAAAAGAATAAAAAAGTCAATTAACCATTGTGTTGGATACAGATGGCACAATTAAATGAAAAAGCTCTCACACTGATACAAGGAAAATATAAAAGAATGGCAAGGAAATTATAAGGTGAGAAAGGAAAAAAATTACTCAAGGACATATCTTTAGATTATAAATACTGTAAAGAGTTAATTCTCAATAATGAGGTTCTACACAAAATGTGTGGAAGTAGAAACTGGGTTCCCATGATGAAAATTGGACATCGTATAGGAAAACCAGGGCTGAACATTGCATACAGTGAAGAGATCAATATTTTAGCCATCATTCACATAACTCAATGTTTTATTTTTTTTCTCTGTTGACTGCCTTTGGGAGATCTTGTTTTGTCTTCCCAACATATTTCTTTATATATGGACTTTGTATGAAAAAAAAATTCTGATTACAACTTGCACTGTCAACTCTGTGAAAGCTTACCAATCTCTCAGACTTAACAAAATAAAACCATTTCATTTTATTTATTTATTTATTTATTTATTTTGCCAGGGCTGGGTTTGAACCCACCACCTCTGGCATATGGGGCCAGGGCCCCACTCCTTTGAGCCACAGGTGCCGCCCCATAAACCATATCACTTTAGAAATATGCAAAATTAAGTGTATACCTGGGGTAAACAACCCTCTTTTCCAAATCTAACCATTGAAGGAGATACATTTTAATAAATCTTTTAATTTACTATTCCAGTATGTGAGGTAATAGAACTGCATATAATTGAAAATTCTCTCTTACTCTGTCTTCCTGGATAGAGTACTGTGACATCATAGCAACCTCATACTCTTTGGTTCAAGCAATCCTTTGCCTCCCGAGTAGCTGGGACTACAGGTTCCCACTACAACAGCCAACCGGATTTTTCTACATTTAGTAGAGATAGGGTCTTGCTCTTGCTTAGGCTGGTCTCGAACTCCTGGGCTCAAGCAATCACTGGCTGGAATTATAGGCGTAAGTGCACTCAACCTTAACACGCACCTTTTAATTTAGAATCTATTTATACCACTAGAAAAATTTCTGCTGGGTTTCTAGATAAAGATGAACATATGAGATCATCTCCACAGCAACCAAACCTGTAAATAATATTGTGTTAGTCACAGGGAACACAATGTATGCTGTTTTTAATATTTGCCTTTACCCTGCCACTGCTAATTTATGTGAAACCTAACCCTAATAATAGAAAGTGAAAACTGTCCTCTTTGAATTAAAAATTGTATAAAGATTTAATTATTTTTTTAAACATATGTCCCAGTTTATTTAAAAAACTTTAAACCTTTGCTGATAAGATAGCAACTCGTTACACTGTTCAATTGAGATGGTACTTGTTACACTGAAAAGCAATAACTTTGGGAGTCAAGACAAATCTGGATACTAATCACAATTTTACCATGTGGATGTTTTTCCTAGTCTTCAAATAGAAATAAACAGGATCATTTAGGTTTGTTATAAGGAGTAAAGATAAAGTATGTAAAATGCATTAGGTGCTTGGAATTCGATGCATTTTATTATATTCAAGGAAAAATATCTATGCAGTGTTAAAATCTACATAAAATATCTCATTAACTGTCACTCTGTTATGTTATTCTCATATATAATTTATTTTTTAGTTAATTTTTAATTAAAATATGGCTATATACATTTATGGGGTACAATGTGATGATCTAATGTACATTGTGAAATGCTTAAATCAAACTAATTAACATGTTCATCACCTCACTTACTTAGCTTTTTTGTGGTAAGACATTTAAAATTTATTCTTTATTTTGAAATATACCCTTGCTTTGTGTATATTAAGTGAGATCCCACCAAAAGCCCTCCCTCCTCCCACCAATCTCCCTCTCCCTTTCTCTTCTCTCCTCCCCACTTATCCCCCTTGCTAGACTATATTTGTGTTCTATCATTTGTATGAGTGTGTAAATGATTATATATTGGTTTCATAACAGTATTGAGTACCTTAGATACTTTGGATGCTTTCTTTCCATTATTGAGATACCTTACTAAGAAGAATGAGTTCCAAGTCCATCCAGGTAAACATAAAAGATGTAAAGTTTTCACTTTTTATGGCTGAATAATATTCCATGATATACATCTATCACAATTTGTTTAACCATTCAAGGGCTGATGGGTTGCTTTCATGACTTGGCAATTACGAATTGGACTACAATAAACATTCTGGTGCAAATGTCTCTGTGGTGAAATGATTTTTGTATTTCTGGGTAGATACCTAATAATGGGATTGCCGGATCAAATGGAAGGTCAACTTTTAGTTCTTTGAGGATTCTTCACACTTCTTTCCATAAAGGCTATATTAGTTTGCAATCCCAGCATCTGAAGTTTGGGGACTTCGTGATGTGGGCTAATCTTATGTATATTCTATTTGTATAGATTTCCATATATATTTTATAAGATGCTATATTCTCATATACAATTTATAAGGTTTGGAACAAAACTGTATTTTTCCAGTCTTCATTTTAACCCTAAATGGTCAGCATCACTTTCTAAAAAATACAATAAAGAATGAATCACTCTCCTTGATATTTTTCCCCTTATAGGTAAGAAGTTGCTTCTGCCTGGCTCAAGTGCACTCTCCCACTTTGTATCAGCCTTGGAGAGCAGTCCTGTCTCACCATTGAGGCAAAGTCTAAGCTGAGCCCGTCAGTGAGGGGTGTCCACTCCCCTCAGTGGACATCATGCTGTGTGTATGCAAACCAAGTCTGGCAGTCCTTACGTGAGAAGATCATCTCTCTTTGATGGAGCTGCCAATTTAGAGGAGTGTTTTGTTTTGTTTTGTTTTGTTTTGTTTTGTTTTGGAGACAGAGCCTCAAGCTGGTGCCCTGGGTAAAGTGATGTGCCATCACAGCTCACAGCAACCTCCAACTCCTAGTCTCAAGCGATTCTCCTGCCTCAGCCTCCCAAGTAGCTGAGATTACAGGTGCCCACCACAACGCCTGGCTATTTTTTGGTTGCAGCCATCATTGTTGTTTGGCAGGCCCAGGCTGTATTCAAACCCGCCAGCTTAGGTGTACGTGGCTGGTGCCTTAACCGCTTGAGCCACAGGCGCTGGGCCAGTTTAGAGGAGTTTGACCCTTACCAGTGGCTGTTGCCCTCTTGGAGGAGAGAGCTGTACACAAAACAACCAAGTAAGGACTCTGAGTATGAAAAATAACTCCTTGAAAGGAAAGTAAAGGCTTCCAACAAAACTGTTAAAATAAATGTTCTAAACACTAATCAATGAGATTATATTTTTACATTCCATTCTTAGAGAAAATGATGTTCGTTTTATTACATAATAATTTTCTTTACTTTCAGAAAAAACTTTACCATAGCAAAATTCAATTTTGAACAATTAATATATATGGTGCTTACTGTGCTTTAGTTAAGTTCTGTTTCTTTCTATGACATTTAATACCAAGAAAGCTATTTTTTTCCTACACTGAAAAAAGGAGATTTCAAACAATAAAAAAGTAAACCAAACTAATCAGGAATGACTTTGACTAGTAGCTTTGGGGTCAGGTTCTTCCATGCCCTTGATTTGTTGTAACTACATTGCCCCCATTAGATCTTGAAAGGATTGTAATTGCACCAAATTCCACTTAATATACCTATAAAGTTTAAAACCAAAAGATTTGATTGCTATGGTGCTCTAGTTAAATAAAAATGCCTTCTTTAAAAAATAAACACTTTTCTCTACAAAATAAGCCTAAATTCTAATTATTCCCTTCATGTTTCTTTTATTCTGATAACTTTTATTCTATACCATTATCCAGACTCATTTGATATTCTGGAAAATCCTTTCTGTAGAGACAAAAGAATATTTTAATCCAATGGTTAACATTATATTTGAAAGACTAATTCTGAGGTTTATGGCAACAACTAATAAAATTTTTTATCATTACACAAAATACGACACTAAATATCTGAGTAATCCCTCCTACACGAATGTTGACATACTGATCTAATTGGGCAAACATCCCTGTTATTACCAAGGTGCTTTGGGTGACAGATTTCTTGCTATAACTCAGTCGTTAATAGGCGTAACCAAAATGGTATTTGAACATACCTTTTTAAATGCCTGTTTCCATCCTCTGGTTTCTCTTCAGATGATATAAATCATTTGTCTTTTAAAATGCCCTGCTCATATGATAAAAGTACAAATAATTCTTTTTTTTTTTTTCAGTGTAGCCCTTGACTAACACATTTTCATCATGTCTATTTTTGGTTTTGTTTGCTTAACAAAGTGTTCTCTTATAACTTTCTTTTATATTTAAGAGCTTCAAGGGAGAAATTGGAAAAAAAATCAAACTCCATTAAAGAAGAGAAATAAAGATGGAAAAATAACTGAAATCTTCTTTATTCTCTGGCAGTCTGAAAATTAATATTATAATTATGTTAACCATTTTGCTTGACTTGCTTTGGAGGAAGTTGTAACCTTATCACTCTATATCATAACAAATTAAAACTCATGTTTTGATGGGAAAAAAGCAATTTACATGCAAATAATAGTTTTAAAATATCAATCTTGTTTCCCACTCTTTCCTGGTAATTAAAGAGAAGACTTTTTCCTCTTCCATGCCTTATTGAATACATTTTTTTAACTCTGACATTTTTATCCTCTCTCAAACTATTAATAAAAAGTCTTTCATCTAATTACTTGAAGGACCTGAAGATGAGCCTTTACTTAGTTTATTTTCTATCAGAGTCGTGAAGATTATTTTAACTTCTTATAAAATTGTAATGTCAACCTCGAAATCCAATTTTTGCACACACTGCTCCATCCCGAGAAAACATATTTTATGTTTCATATATATATTTGAAATCAAGATGTAAGAAAGATGTTAAATAAGGGACTAACAGAAATTCTGTCATTACAAGTTTTCCCACACAGAAATATCATTTCTTTCTTTCTTTTTTTTTTTTTTTTTTGAGCTAGACTGTCACTATGTCACCCTCAATAGAGTACCATGGTGTCACAGCTCAAGGCAACCTCAAACTCTTGGCTTACACGATTCACTTGCTTTAGCCTCCCAAGTAGCCATAAATATCATTTTTTATATGGATGCAGGAAAATATGCAAAATCCACTACCAGGGCTTGGCACAGTGGCTCACGCCTGTAATCCTAGTACTCTGGGAGGCCAAGGTGGGTGGAGCTCCTGAGCTTAGGAGTTTGAGACCAGCCTGAGCAAGAGCAAGAACTTGTCTCTAAAAAAAATAACCTGGCATTGTGGAGGGCACCTGTAGGCCCAGCTGCTCAGGAGGCTGAGACAAGAGAATCATGTGAGCCCAAGAGTTGAGGTTGCTGTGAGCTATGATGAAACAGCAGTCTACTCAGTGTGACAACGTGAGACTCTGTCTCAAAAAAAAAAAAAAAAAAAATCCACTTACCATCAACCATCAATAACTATCAGAACTATAGCCATCAGTCACCACTGGAAACCATTTCATTAGAAAGAATGAATAAGAAAGGAATAAAAAGGATACATATCTAAGGAGGATAATTTTGAATCATACCAGAGAACATTTTAATAACTGTGGTTTTGGAAAGCTGAAGTATCAGAATTACATGAACAGAGCAAATAATTATGCTGTTACCAATAAATGGATAATTCCATACTCATTATAGGAAAAGAAAATCAAATGATAGCAATGATCTGATCATGAGTAAGCTTTTAAGCCTCCAGATAAACCCTCAATGTATGACTTTTTTTAAACATGTGTTAATACCTAAATAAGAATTGCATTCTACGAGAACACATGAGGAGAGTAGAGAGGCCAGGAAACTTATACATCTAGTATATGCAAAGTGAGGAAAAACCAAGGAGTGTCAGGTAGCATTGCAATAGAAACAATTTTAGGGGAAGGGGGAAAGGGAGGTGAGGGAGGGAGGGTGATTGGTGGGATTACACCTGCCATGCATCTTACAAGGGTATATGTGAAACTTAGTAAATGTAGAATGTAAATGTCTTAACACAATAACCAAGAAAATGCCAGGAAGGCTATGTTAACCAGTGTGATAAAAATGTGTCAAATGGTCTATAAAACCAGTGTACGGTGCCCCATGATTGCATTAATGTACACAGCTATGATTTAATTTTTTTTAAAAAAAGAAACAATTTTAGGGAGGAACCAAGGGAAACCTATTTAGAATTCCCTATGATTATGCCACTGGAAGAATCTAATCAAAGTTTGTCAGTGAGGTTGGTGCTCATAAATTGTGTAATTCTACCACTGGAAACAGTGGACCTAGTTGCTACAGGACCCAGGCATATGTCAGCAGGATTTCTAGCTGATTCAACTTTGCAGAAGTCTTGGGACCAGGCTTAAATTCTGAGTATTCTTTTACATGTATTAGCTAATGTTGCTGCCCAGATGAGTTTGTGAGATCTTCTTTTTTTCTAATTGAAACAAATGACAAATTTTATTACATGAGTTAATTTTTATGTCCAAGCACAAGGATAATGAAATATATTTTCCATGGAAAATATTATATACATTAAATAACATACAGTTTGTTAAGATATACATTAACAAACAATGCAGTGTAGGTTTCCTGGGACACAGACTCTGTGATAGAAATATACAAGCAGGAAGTGTATTTATTAGGCAGTGCTGTCCAGATGAGGACCAGTGAGAGTGGAAGAATGAAGCAGGATAAATAGAGCAAGACGTTGAACTCTATCGAAGTCCCAACAAATGTTGCAGAGGAACCTCTGAAGCTGGCAAAGCCCCTCAAAGATGTCTGAATTGAGACAATGCCAGTCTTTGGAGATCTGCTGCCCCACAAACGTGAACCTTGAATGAGACAACTCTCTTTGGCCAGGGGCAATTTCCAGAGAAGAACTCAGCAGAGAGCAGCCAACTACCAATAATCCCAGTAGCTGAGTTTGTGAGATCTTAAGGCTCTTCACTAATGAAATAATCTTTATCTGTCAGATTTCATCTCAGGGATTAGAGAGAAAAATCCATCAGGTTTCTGGCATTCAGGTTGTAATCTAAATAACAACATGAGCATCAAAAATTAATATTTATTGGATACTTTATGTTTACAAATTTTAATTTTTCTAAAAATGTCAACAATCTCATAATTTCAATTACAGTTCAGGAAGTCCAAAGTGTGTGTTCAAAGTAGGTAATATTGGAGCCAAGATGTGCCCATCAATTCGCGAGTGAATAAAGAAAATTCAGTATGTACCAGATAGATACATATCATGGAGTAATAGTCAGCCATAAAAAGGAATAAAATAATGTCTTTTGTAGCAAGCCGTATAAAACTGGACACCATTGTCTTAAGTGAAGTATCTCAAGAGTGGAAAAATAAATACTACCTGTTCTTATTAATAAGTGGGAGCCAAATGATGAGTATAAGCAGACACAAAGTTGGGACATTGGAAAACAAAAAGGAGGGATGGTGGGAGGGGTTGAGGGATACAAACTTACCTATTGGGTATGATGACCGCTGTCCTGAAAGCCTCAACTTCAGCATTAAATAGTAAATCCATGTAATGAGAACATTTGTACCTTATTAATATTTTGAAATAAAAATATATACATACATACATAATAAACCCAGAACTCTGACTCCTCAATTGTTCTCAACCATTTCTCTAAAATTGGAAGAGGGATGTACTTTACTCAGTCTGGGCCAGAGTGTAAAAGCATTTTGATAATGGGAGAGCCTAGATGAGTGGTTCCTAGAAGCCAGAATAAAGGTTAGTACCAGAGTGACTTAAACAGAATCACCAGAATTCTTTTTTACATAGGCAGAGCTCTGAGTGTGATCAAAATATGGAATTTGGGGAAAAGGATTTAAAAGGTTGTATTCTTATTTTTATGGCCATGAACATTGGCAAAAGTGCTGGAATTTCTCTTTTTTAGTAATACTTAACTATAAGCATAATGTTTAACATGGAGAAAGATATGATTGTTTAATGGAATTGGTCCTAGGCACTATCAAATAGAAGATTATCTCCACAAAAGCAGAACAAACACTCTGATTTTTAAGGTTTTTATTTTTTAAATCAGCCACATTCCAAAAAGCAAAAAGTCATCTAACTCCAGTCAAGTATCCTGGAACTTACATGGGTTAAAATTATCTGCTTGTGGAAGTAGATTACTCAAAGAAGTTCAGTGTGCATTAAAATGTAGAAAGTATTTTAATAACAAGGACATTCCTGACTCTAAGAGATATTCATTGGTAGGAAGAAATAACTAAGAAAATTGGAATATTCATGCTTGGTAAACAACTAGTTTTCTGAATAGGATAAAACTTGCACTAGGAGGAAAATAGACTAGATAATTTAAAAGAATTTCATTTTTGATTCTTTTATTAATGAATCAAATCTTGTTTGGTCTATTACTGCTGTGAAGACTATAAATGCTTAGTTATAATCTTTTCACAATACTCATCCAATTCTCAGTTAGAAAGACAAAGTGAAAGTTTCTAATGATGTCAACAAGGTCTATAAATCTTGGAGGCAATTATGTGAAGTATCAAGGTGGAAGTGTAGAAACGTGGTTTCTAGTCTCATGTCTATTACTTAGTAAGCGTATTAAGTTATGGGTATAAGAGATATGATTAAATTAACCTCTCAATCAGTTTTTCTCCTATGATGTACAAATTATAGTCATTTCTCTGCTTATATCACAGGAAGATTCTAAGTACCAAACAAGGAAATTGTTAGCCTAGACTCTTGCAAAATTAACATATCCTGATATTCGGTCTCCTGGACCCATATTCCACTCAGGTTCCTATCACTGGTGTACTGTCTATCCCGATACCTCCCTAGCCAACCCAAGGTTTATTCTTTGGTCTTTTTCTCTTTACCACCTATACTCATCCTTTTAATCTGATCTCATGATTTTAAATATGCTGATTACTATCAAATTTATATCTTCATCTCAGATCTCTCCCCTGAATTTCAATGTTATATGCACAATCTATTTAGATTTCTAATGGTTATCACAAATTTTTCAACATGTTCACATATTTCCTACTCCATCCTTTCTACCTATAGGCTGTCATTTCAATAACAAAAGATTCAAAGGCACTCTTAAGCCCTCCCTTTCATATCCCACATATACTCCATTAGCAATTTGTGTTCACTCCACCTTCAATACCTAGCTAGCATTTGAACTCTTCTGCTACCATGCTGGTCCAAGACACCATGACTCTTCACCTACTCACTGTTCTGCTGCTCGCTGCAGAACTTGCGACCTTCAACATTACAACCAAAGAGATCATGTTTAAACAGCCAGGTCGTGCTATTTTACTGCCAAAACCCCTAATGACTTCTCATGGCACCACAAGCACGCAACTACTAACAAGGCCCTAGAGTGGTAATTTTCAACCAGTGGTAAATTCCACCCACCTCCACTTAAGGGTAAATTTGCATATATTTTTTGTTGTTTTGAGATGCACATATTTTCCTCAACTGGAGGAAAGGGGGACAGTTGTCACTGTCATCGAGGGGGTAAATTCCAAAGATGTTACAAAACATCCTTCAATGCCTAGGACAGCCCCACAAAACAAATTATCCTTTCTAAAATGTAAATATTCTATAAGTGGAGCTGCCCTAGATCATCTGACTTCCAGTGTATTTCTTGAGTATATCAGATTTGTTCCCATTCAGGGCCTTTGCACTTGGTGTATATTGAGCCTGACATACTTTCTTGTCCCTAACTCAAGTGCTTACTCCAAATTTTCCTTATATATGAAGCTTTCTCTGGCTTCACTATCTAAAACTGTATTCTTCCCTCTATCTTTACTACACATTCTTAGCACTCATTATCTTCATTCCTTATGACACACATTGTAATTTGACATAATGTGTAGCATATTTTATTTATTTATCTTGTTAATGATTTGTATTCCAGCAATAGAGTGTAAGATCTACTTTTGTCATTTGTGTATCCCTAGTTTTTAGCCTACTGTCTGGTACACAGTAGGTTCCCAAGAAATATCTGTTCTATGAATGAGGGACATGGAAGCACTAAGTAATATTAACAAATATGCCTCAAATCCATGTGTCACCTTAAATTTTATGTAACCTGAAAACTAAAGGAGAACTATTCTCATGTGAGAGACCGTGAAATTACTATCAAAATGTTCCTAGAAGCAAAGATTTGAGCACTAAAGTTTTAGGGTAGAAATTACACCTTTAAATGTTTATTTTAAGAAGCATGTATTTGGGATCCTCCTGTAGCTCAGTGAGTAGAGTGCGGGCCACGTACACCAAAGCTGGTGGGTTTGAGCTCGGCCTAGGCCTGCTAAACAACAATGACAACTGCAACCAAAAAATAACCGGGTGTAGTGGTAGGCGCCTGTAGTCCCAGCTACTTGAGAGGCTGAGGCAAGAGAATCACTTAAGCCCAAGAGTTTGAGGTTGCTATGGGCTGTGATGCCACACAGCCTTTCTACCAAGGGCAACATAGTGAGACTCTGTCTCAAAAAAAAAAAAAAGCATATACTTATGTATCATCGTTTAATTTCTGAAACTATGTAATCTAAATTGTGTACCCTCATATTAATCTTAAATTTTGAAAAGCATGTAGATAGATTGAGTGATGTGGGCCTAGTGGGGATTGGGAATAACTAGAGGGAAAAAACGTCTAAAATAAAGGAGGCAGTGGCTATCAGGCACCATCAATTACTTGTCATGGGGTTTATTGCCCAGAGTGGTCCACTTTTGTCAGAGAAAGAGGGAATGTGAACTTGAAATCTCTTAACCCTTGAAAGTTAGTAGCTAATTTAATTGTGAGCTACAAGTGGTGGCCCCCATAACACTGCATGATACAGCATAATACCCTGCAATACCCTGCTGGCCTTGCTGCTTCATATGCTATTACATTTCCCACCTTGGTCAATTGAATTGAATGACATAAAAACTATAGAACCAAGTTCACAGGCTTTACCACCCTCCATTGAAATCTAGAGCAAAGCCAATCCTACATAGTCATTCTATGCTCCCTTTCTCCTCTGTCTTGTCCTAAACCTTCTTAGGTTTTCTAAAAATACAGGTATATTCCAAGTAGAAAACACCTAATACTCATGTGATGGAAAAAAAATAGGAAAATAAAAAGAGAAAGCGATCCTTATGATCTTATCTCTTTCCACTGCTATGTCCTACAGAGGCAAATAGGTGTGGTGCTTTTCTGCTGGTCCTATCACGGCATTTTATCATTAACTTGTTCTGATCTCTCGAAATCAAATTAAGTAGAAAGCGCACCCTCCTCAGTTTTAACAGTTTCTATGTAACAGTTTCACAGTACTTTACTCATTTTTAACACTTTCTGATGCAAACTATATAGCCCCACATAAAAATAAGTTATTAAAATTTGTACCATTTATAGCTTCTACTTCCATAGTAGACATAAAAATAAGGGTTCGATCAAGAAATCTAACAGACAGCAGGGCATTGTGGCAGGCGCCGGTAGTCCCAGCTACTTGGGAGGCTGAGGAAAGAGAACCACTTGAGCCCAAGAGTTTGAGGTTGCTGTGAGCTGTGACATCACAGCACTCTACTGAGGGCGCCATAGTGACACTCTGTCTCAAAAAAAAAAAAAAAGAAAGAAAGAAATCTAATAGAAAAATGATATTTTATACCTAAAGCTATGTTTTAGTCCCCCCAAATTTATATATGAAATCATTGTCAGCTCATTAATTTTACTCTACAGATAATTTATACTTTAGAGAGTATAATAGAGAGTTTTTCTATTGTTATTTTGAGACCCATTTTCTTAGGTCCAAAATAACTGTTCAGTATATAAATAAAATAATTGGTAGGGTTATAACTTGTTATATACTAAGTAGTAGTTCTACATAAAAGTATATTACTATGCCAAGTATTGATTGTTTGAAAGACCACAGGAAAAGCAAGCTCTACAGTGTAACATATTGTCATTGGGCAAGGTACTGAACACTTATTATAACAGTCATGTAGTAGAATTGTTATTAATAGTATATGGATAAGGGTCCTGATTCAAACCTTTAAAAATCAGTGCTATTTCTTTACTTACATCTTTAGGCATAAATATTAGGTCCCAAAGATAACGTGTTTCCAAAGCAATCTTTTGTGGTTTTATTGAGTGGTATAAGGCAGCTGATGCCGTTGTCATGGAGGGTTCATGGCCAATGCAGCGTCATTTCAGTGAATGCACCACCATCCATGTTGATCCTATGGAACCAACACACCTCCACAGGTGCCTGACTTGGCCTGAACAGCATTTTGATTTCTCATGTTCTTAGTCTTATTAGTTGCCAACATCGAAAATGTAGGGAATTTCACATGAGACTAAGAGTTATCCACTATTTAGACAAAGCAAAAGCTCTAGTGACAGTGGGTCTGTATTCCCAGAGCATAAAAATCATCAGGAGCTAAGTGGTGGCTGCCCGCTCTATATTAAATCTGTGCTCTGTAGCTTGTCTCAGTGCCTCCTATCCCTATGACCTTGTGTACTCTTTTGCCATCTCTGGTTGGCCTCGGTAAAAATTGCCATTTAAAAGAATGGCCTAGAAGCACTTAAACATTTTAGTCTCCAGAATCCTTTATACTATTAAGAAATATTGAGGATCTCAAAAAGGTTTTGGTTTTATAAATTATACCTATTACTAATTTATCCCATTAGAAAATAAAATTGAGAAAGTATGCATTATATTCATCTTTCATTAACAAAATAGTATGTTTTTATGAAAATAAACTATGCTTCAAAATGAAAAGAAATGGAGTGCAGAGTGGCATTATTTTACACTTTTACAAATCTCTTTAATGTCTGGCTTAAGAGAAGAATTCATATCTGTTTCTTCATACAATTTTTTTTGATAGATGGTTTTCATTAAAAAATATGCAGAAAATTTTGCCTCCTACAAATATGTAGCTGGGAAAGGGGGTAACATTTCAGATAATTTCGAAGTTCTTCTTTAATAATGCATCAAAGCTTGTTAAGTGGTAGTTTTTTTAAGATTAGTGATGATATAGACATAGAAACAATCTTAGTAACATTTCATACTCTGTCAATTAAAATATATTGATATATCTTGCATTTTGAATGTATCTTTTACCATATATGATTTTGTACCATCATGTATTAACTTTTTGGAAAATATTATCTAACTGAACTGTACATACCTTCCAAAAGTGGATATGTCTTATTATTTTAAAAAAACACAATACAACATAGTAAATAACATGTGTTAATATATTACAGATAATATTAGAAAAGTCTAACTGGTACAAATTGCCAAATTCTAATTTTCATTCCCAAACTCAAATTTTACCATTGGCGTTAATCAAATAACACTGGCTATTTTCTTTGAAATAAAAGACTCATTTTGTTAATTTGCAAAAATATATCTGCAAAATATCCAAGTATGGATAGCCAAAGTTGATCCCTCAGTTTCTTTCAAGTAAAAGTGGTATTCTGTGAAAAAAGCAGCTAGTTCAGCTCACAACTCAAACAATTGTGCAGTGTCTTTCCGCGGGGCAATCACCGTACTTCAATATGCTGCAAACTGCTTTCTATGTGCTTCCCCTTTGTCATTCAAAGATTTAATAAAGGTAATAATCTTTACTGCTTCATCACAGATATTTTTTTAAAAAGTCCTTTTATAAGTGTGTAAAAGTACAGAATACAGTACGACATTTTTGGATGCCAGAGACTTGATTCTTACTGAGATGCCTACAGTTTTAGCCACTTTGGGTTTGGACCTCAGTACAAAATCAATACAGCAAAGAGGAAAATAATAATGTCTTAATATTATGATAAAAGTAGTTTTTGCTTTGTGGATCCACTGAAAAAGTTTGGGAGGTCCCAGGCACCTCCTGACGACATTTTGAGAGATGTTGGCTTAGATCATTTCGTCTGATTCCCACAGAATCAAAAATTACATTCCAAGTAGTGACTCAAGTTAACTGACTCATAAAAATTGAATGTTGCAATGTTACAATGTTAAATTCATAATGTTATAAGTCATAAAGTCAATTAATTAATTTATAATGGAAGACATTCTTTTTGAATTATCAATTTGCTGAAGTATCATCTTCAGGACACTTTCTTCTTCACCTGCAAAAAGTTTTTCATCCATCATAATGTCTTAATGATCCTGGAATTACAGCAAAGGTTGATATCAATAGATAATCTCAAAATTCATCTCCTTTAAGCCATGAAAGAGCTTGACTAATACATTCTACCCAAAATAGAATATACCTCTCAACAAGACATATTTGTATCTACTAAAAACAGTGCCAGCTAAGCAGAGCAAATTTGGTTCTGGGCTTCCCTTTTTTCACTATGACTCGGCAATCTTGACAATCTTCCACAAGGCGTAACCAAACGATTGTTGCTGCTAATTAAGCCATAATCGCACTCCAGTTCTACTTCTATGAAGTTAAATCTATATCACTGAAATTTTATTTTTCAGTGTTAATAGACGTTCAGTGAAAAATGTACAGTTTTGTTGTTTCCCACAAAAAGCTAATTACATCACTTACATGGGAATTTTATCAGACTAATGCTTAAGGAACAATTTTTTTGTCTTTTTGGGTTCTTTTGGAGCTATTTCACTGTTGCCTTGGATTATCATTGCAAACATTCTATTAGATATTGTGTCACTTTCCTTAGAATTTTCCTATTCCAATTATCAGCACTGTGCCAGGCTATTTTTAGCGAGAAACTGTCTGGAAAGTCTCTTAATGTATCATTCCTCCCTTGAATGAGCTGAAAATTATCACTCCAATCAAATGAAGCCACATCCTCTTTGAATTCACAGCTCACCTACTCAGTCTGTCTGCTATTTTTACTTGAAAATTAGAAATGCTAACTTGTTTGTTCATGAAAATGTGGAAAGAAAAAAGAGCAAATACTAAAGGGATTTATTTATTTATTTATTTACTTTTTATTAAATCATAGCTGTGTACATTAATGTGATCATGGGGCACCGTACACTGGTTTTATAGACTGTTTGACATATTTTCATCACACTGGTTAACATAGCCTTCCTGGCATTTTCTTAGTTATTGCGTTAAGACATTTATATTCTACATTTACTAAGTTTCACATGTACCCTTGTAAGAGGCACCGCAGGTGTAATCCCACCAATCACCCTCCCTCGGCCCACCTCTCCCCTCCATCCCCTCCCTCTCCCCCTTCCCCATATGCTTAGGTTATAACTGGGTTATAGCCTTCATGTGAAAGCCATAAATTAGTTTCATAGTAGGGCTGAGTACATTGGATACTTTTTCTTCCATTCTTGAGATACTTTACTAAGAAGAATATGTTCCAGCTCCATCCATGTAAACATGA
>CAUYPK010111082.1:0-17701 GCA_963574355.1 Loris lydekkerianus | reverse complement strand
AATCAGAAAAAAGCAGGTGTTGCAATTCTATTTGCAGATACAATAGGCTTTAAACCAACAAAAGTAAGGAAGGATAAGAATGGTCACTTCATATTTGTTAAGGGTAATACTCAATATGATGAGATTTCAATTATTAATATTTAAGCACCCAAACAGAATGTGCCTCAATTTATAAGAGAAACTCTAATAGACATGAGCAACTTGATTTCCTCCAGCTCCATAATAGTCAGAGATTTCAACACTCCTTTGGCAGTGCTGGATAGATGCTCCAATAAGAAGCTGAGCAAAGAAATTTTAGATTTAAACCTAACCATCCAACATTTGGATTTAGCAGACATCTACAGAACATTTCACCCCAACAAAACTGAATACACATACTTCTCAACAGCCCACGGAACATACTCCAAACTCCATCACATCTTAGGTCACAAGTCTAACCTCAGTAAATTTAAAGAAATAGAAATTATTCCTTGCATCTTCTCAGACCACCATAGAATAAAAGATGAACTCAGAAACAACATAAATCTACATACTCATACAAAAACATGGAAGTTAAATAACATTATGCTGAATGATAGCTGAGTCATAGATGAGATTAAGAAGGAAACTGCCAAATTTTTGGAACAAAATGACAATGAAGACACAAATTATCAGAACCTCTGGGATACTGCAAAGGCAGTCCTAAGAGGGAAATTTATAGCACTGCAAGCCTTCCTCAAGAGAACTGAAAGAGACGAAGTTAACAACTTAATGGGACATCTCAAGCAACTGGAAAAGGAAGACCAATCCAACCCCAAACCCAGTAGAAGAAAAGAAATAACCAAAATTAGAGAAGAATTAAATAAAATTGAAAACAAAAGAATTATACAACAGATCAATAAATCGAAAAGTTGTTTTTTTGAAAAACGGCAACAAAATAAACTTTTGGCTACCCTAATCAGGAAAAAAAGAGTAAAGTCTCTAATTTCATCAATCAGAAATGACAAAGATGAAATAACAACAGACTCCTCAGAAAGTCACAAAATCCTTAATGAATATTACAAGAAACTTTATTCTCAGAAATATGAAAATCTGAAGGAAATTGACCAATACTTGGAAGCAGGTCACCTTCCAAGACTTAATCAGAATCAAGTGAAAATGTTCAACAGCCCAATATCAAGTTCTGAAATAGCATTAACCATACGAAATCTTCCTAAAAAGAAAACGCAGGACCAGATGGCTTCATGTAAGAATTCTACCAAACCTTTAAGGAGGAACTAGTACTCATATTAATCAACCTGTTCCAAAATATGGACAAAGAAGGAAGACTACCCAACATGTTCTTTGAAGCAAACATCACCCTGATCCCCAAACCAGAAAAAGATTCAACAAGAAAAGAAAATTATAGACCAATATCACTACTGAATATAGATGCAAAAATATTCAACAAGATCCCAACAAACAGAATCCAGCAACACATCACACAAATTATACATGATGACTAACTCAGTTTTATCCCAGGGTCTCAAGGCTGTTTCAATATACATAAATCTATAACTATAATTCATCACATAAACAAATCAAAAAACAAACACCATACGATTCTCTCAATTGATACAGAAAAAGCTTTTGATGATATCCAGCATCCCTTCATGATCAGAACACTTAAGAAAATTGGTATAGAAGGGACATTTCATAAACTGATAGAGGCCATCTACAGCAAACCCACAGCCAATATCGTATTGAATGGAGTTACATTGAAATCATTTCCACTCAGATCAGGAACCAGACGAGGCTGTCCATTGTCTCCACTGCTCTTTAACATTGTAATGGAAGTTTTAGCCATCGCAATTAGGGAAGAAAAGGCGATCAAGGGTATCCACACAGGGTCAGAAGAGATCAAACTTAAACTCTTCGAAGATGATATGATCGTATATCTGGAAAACACCAGGGATTCTACTACAAAATTTTTAGAAGTGATCAAGGAATATAGCAACGTCTCAGGCTACAAAATCAACACCCATAAATCGGTAGCCTTTATATATAACAACAACAACCAAGCCGAACAAACAGTCAAGGACTCTATTCCTTTTACAGGAGTGCCAAAGAAGATGAAATATTTGGGAGTATACCTAACAAAGAATGTGAGAGATCTCCATAAAGAGAACTATGAAACTCTAAGAAAAGAAATAGCTGAAAATGTTAACAAATGGAAAAACACAACATGCTCATGGCTGGGAAGAATCAACATTGTTAAAATGTCTATACTACCCAAAGCAATATATACTTTTAATGCAATCCCTATTAAAGCTCCACTGTCATACTTTAAAGATCTTAAAAAAATAATACTTTGCTTTATTATGGAATCATAAAAAAACTCAAATACCTAAGACATTACTCAGAAATAAAAACAAAGCAGGAGGAATCACGCTACCGGACCTCAGACTACAGTATAAATCAATAGTGATCAAAACAGCATGGTACTGGCACAAAAACAGAGAAGTAGATGTCTGGAACAGAATAGAAAACCAAGAGATGAATCCAGCTACTTACCATTATTTGATCTTTGACAATCCAATTAAAAACATTCAGTGGGGAAAAGATTCCCTATTTAACAAAATGGTGCTGGGTGAACTGGCTGGCGACCTGTAGAAGACTGAAACTAGACTCACACCTTTCACCATTAACTAAGATAGACTCTCACTGGTTAAAGATTTAAACTTAAGACATGAAACTATAAAAATACTTGAAAAAAGTGCAGGAAAAACCCTTGAAGAAATTGGTCTGGGCGATTATTTTATGAGGAGGACCCCCGGGGCAATTGAAACAGCTTCAAAAATACACTACTGGGACCTGATCAAACTAAAAAGCTTCTGCACAGCCAAGAACACAGTACGTAAAGCAAGCAGACAGACCTCAGAATGAGAGAACATATTTGCAGGTTATGTCTCCGACAAAGGTTTAATAACCAGAATCCACAGAGAACTCAAACATATAAGCAAGAAAACAATAAGTGATCCCATCGCAGACTGGGCAAGAGACTTGAAGAAACTTCTCTGAAGAAGACAGGCACACGGTCTACAGACATAGGAAAAAATGCTCATCATCTTTAATCGTCAGAGAAATACAAATCAAAACTACTTTGAGATATCATCTAACTCCAGTAAGATTAGCCCATATCACAAAATCCCAAGACTAGAGATGTTGGTGTGGATGTAAAGAAAAGGGAACACTCCTACACTGCTGGTGGAAATGCAAATTAATACATTCCTTTTCAAAAGATGTTTGGAGAACCCTTAGAGATCTAAAAATAGATCTGCCATTAAATCCTATAATTCCTCTATTAGGCATATACCCAGAAGCCCAAAAATCTCACCATTACAAAGATATTTGTACCAGAATGTTTATTGCAGCCCAATTCATAATTGCTAAATCATGGAAAAAGCCCAAGTGCCCATTGATCCACAAACGGATTAATAAATTGTGGTATATGTACACCATGGAATATTATGCAGTCTTAAAGAAAGATGGAGACTTTACCTCTTTCGTGTTTACATGGATGGAGCTGGAATATATTCTTCTTAGTAAAGTATCTCAAGAATGGAAGAAAAAGTATCCAATGTACTCATCCCTACTGTGAAACTATTTTATGGCTTTCACATGAAAGCTATAACCCAATTATAACCGAAGAATATGGGGAAAAGGCAGAGAGAGAGGAAGGAAGGGGGGGAATGGGAGAAGGGAGGGTGGTTGGTGGGATTACACCTGCGGTGCATCTTACAAGGGTACATGAGAAACAAGGGTACATGTGAAAGGGTAAATGTAGAATATAAATGTCTTAACACAATAACTAAGAAAATGCCAGGAAGTCTACTTTAACCAGTGTGATGAAAATATGTCAAATGGTCTATAAAACCAGTGTATGGTGCCCCATGATTGCATTAATGCACACTGCTATGATATAATAATAAATTAAAAAAAAAAAAAAAAAGAAACAGCCAAACTGTTTTTCAAACTTGCTGTACCAGCAAAATGGCATTTTCACTAGCAATATATGACAATTCCATTTGTTCCACATCCTTGTCAACAGTTGGTACTTTCATATTTTAAAAAGTGTCCTCTATTCTATCTTGTAATTTCAATTTTCGTATCCCCAGTGACTAATGACCCTAAGCATCTCTTCTTGTACTTAGCTGCCATACACATTTCTTTTTTTGGAAAAGTATTCCTATCTTTTGCCTATTTTTGAAAATTGAGGTTTTTGTTTTCTTATTGAGTTTTCAGAGTTCTGTATATAGTCTGGGTACTAGTTCTCAGACTGAAGTTTTTCCAATATTTTCCTCCTAACTTCTGGCTTATCCTTTCGTTTTCTTAACAGTGTCTTTTAAAGAACTAAAGTTTTCGTTGCAATAAAGCTCATTTTATTAGCTGTGTCTTTTATGGTTTGTACTTTTTGTCTTCACTAAGAAATCTTGCCTCATCTAATCCCTCAAAGAGTTTCTCTGTTTTCATCTAGGATTTTTAAAGTTTTGGATTTTCTTTTTCAGGTTAATATAAGGGCACATACAATTAAGTTACATTGTTTGTGCATTTGTTAGGAAAAGTTCAAGTTATATTTGATTCCTTTACCCAGTGGGAGCTTAGCAAGCCTCTTCCCTCTTCCCCCTTCTTGAATTTAATTGTGTTCTTCCTCTCTTGTGGGCCTGTAGTTATTCATCTACTAATTTCAAATTAGTATCGAGTACATGGGATGCTTGTTTTTCCATTCTAGAAGAATGTTCTTCAGCTCCATCCAGGTAAACAAAAAAGATGTAAAGTCTCCATTTTTAATGACTCAATAGTATTCCCTGGTATATATACACCACAGTTTATTAATCCATTCATGAGTTGATGGGCACTTGGTTGTTTCCACATCTTTGCAATCATAAAATGAGCTGCTATAAACATTTGAGTGCAAATATCTTTATGGTATATATATATTTTTCTTCTGGGTAGATACCTAGGAATAGGATTGCAGGATCAAATGGAAGGTCTACTGTTAGCTCTTTGAGGATTCTCCATACTTCTTTCCAAAAGGGCTGAATTTCAATGGATAGCCTTTAAAGTTAGATGGTTCAAGTTATGAGTTGAGATACTTTTTATTTATTTGTTCGTTTTCTTCCAGTTATTATGATCTGTTTCCACCCACAGAACACTTCTGAAACCAAATATGTAGGGTTCTTCCACACCAACAACAAATTCTCCAACTCTTCAGATTCTGCCTGCATATGCAATGACAGTTCTGATTGACACACTGATTACAACTTCATGAGAGGCCTTAAAGCACAGCCCCCGACCAAGTCATGCCTGGATTCATGAAACACAGAAACTGAGATAGGAAATATGTGAGTTTGTAGTAATACCATTACATAGTGATAGATAACTTACAGATTGCATACCCAGAAATGAACAACGCTCACCTTTAGTTAGGTTATCAGTGGAAGGGACTTGAGGAGTTTTAAAGAACATATTTGCCTGAGTTCTTTCCTCAGAGGTTCGGATTTGATTGGGATGAGCCATGATCTGGATATTAGAACTTTTCAAAACTACTCAGATGATTCTAATGTGCAGCAAAGTTTAAGAACCACCACAAAGGCAATTTTTTCATGTTTCGCTTCTTTTTCAAGTATCACTTTTTTGATACCCTTAGATTCTCTTCTACAAATCATCTTGCTTCAGTAAGATGACCGACTCTTTAGCCTGCCTGGGTATGCACAATCCATTCTTGCCTTGAACATCCCCACTCCTTAAAACTTCATGTCAGTCAAATAGCCTTGACTATCCCAGATGTTTGTAGAGGATCTATAGATGGTAACACTCAGAAAAGGACAAGTAAATCTCAGTGACTCCTGCTCAGTAGCCCCATGATACCCATCTAGGAAGATGTATTAGGATGGCAGTGTCTGTCATGAGGGAAGGAGGAATTGGGAATCCGGGATGAGATACAGTCTTTTTGGCCCATGAATGACACATCCTGGCACTGTTTAAGAAGATACAAGAAACCATCAAATATTCTAGAGAGAGGATAACAACAAATAGAGTAAAAGCCACCATCAGAAGAACATACTGGGTCTGCAAATTTTTAGAGAAAACTATAGCCTTGCTCCCTTCCTTGATAAATTACCACATAATGATTGTCACCTCCTAGTGCCCTTAGTGTTTGAGGCCACATGTCCGTGCATGTCTGGGTGTAGTACACACATATACAAGTATCAGATTAAGTTATTTTTACTAGTGAAGATGGCTGGTGGCTGACTTGTCTTGGGTGATAAGTGTTTCTTATTTGTTTTTGCAATAAGTCACAGAGGACATGGTCAGAAATCTATCCATTATTATGGTAATGGTTTGGGACCTTGAAACCCCCAACCCCCAAACACAAGGGCATAATAATCTGACTTGGGGGAGAAAATCTTGCTCCAGCTGGAAGCCAAGGGGACAGCCGACAAGGAGAACAGCCTGAGCTGGCATGTGTGGCACCAGTGTCCTGCTCTGCAGCATCATGTTCTGCTGACTACCCAACCCGGAAGACCAGCCTTGCTGCCCATCTCAACACCGCTGTTGTCTGTGAGTGATCAGTGTCTCCTCTCCAACCCTGGGCGCCAAACTGTGCTGGGGGTTAGGCATTGATTTATTGCTTGTTTTCTGTTAAAATTGGCCTACATAAAAAAGGAAAGCAATTTAAACAGTACCTTGCTGTGAGACTTTTATCCCTTCTTACCCCTTCTCTTGGACAAAAGAACCTTGAGATTGAGGCAGCAGTGTACCTCACACCCCACAGAGCTAAATTGCTCTGTGCTCTACTCCAAGAGCCATCTATCAGAGGCAGTAAAGCATACTGGCTGGGAACTTGCACTTTGACATTAAGAGAATAGGGTCTCCCAGCTCTTCCATTTAATAGATTTATGACTCTTTAGTGAGATGCTTAACCTCTCTCAGGCCTTTGCTTTCTCATCTACTCAGCACAGTACCTGACACATGTCAATTGCTCAATAAATAGGACCTATTCTCATTGTTATCTACACTTTTTCACCCAGAGGTGTGATCCGTCCAGACACACTTTCACAACCTGGGTTATAGTCCACCCAGATTAAGAAATTATTTTTCCTGCCTCCATTGATTCCCTCAAGAAAAATCTCAAGCCCAAGATATAGCTTTACTCATACTTAGCCACCCACCCATGTATTTCTGTACATGGAAGTGGAAATCCCCATTAGTGTTTAATAAGTGCATATAATAGTGCCAAGTGCTGGAGGAAACCAAAATGACCTAAGACTTGCGAACTTGGAAATGGATCTTTCCTCATTCAAGCTTTCAGATGAGACCTTAGCTCTGGCTGATGTACTGATCACAACTTCATGAAAGACTTTGACACATAGTCCCCAGTCATGCCACACCTGGATTCCTGACCCACAGAAACTGTGAGGTAATACATGTGGGTTGTTTAAGCTACTGAGTTTGTGGTAATATTGTTACTAGAGGCACCTGCCTTAATACTTACAATTTATTTATGGAAGTATGCCATGCCTCCTACTTATTAACCAACAGTAGGAGATAGCATTTAACAAGTGGTACAAAAGCATGTTTAATCCAAAAATTATTTATGGTTAATCTATGTGTAGAATTCTTACTATTAAATGATAGCTAACAAAACCCTAAAATACAGTGTCAGGGATCAATTGTGTGTGTTTACATTCAGATGCTAAGCCAGACATGGTGGCTCACATCTGTTATCCCAGCTACTCAGGAGGCAGGAGGATTGCCTGAGGTGAGGAGCCCAGAAGTTCAAGACCAACTTGGACAACATAGCCAGACACCATCTCAATAAAAGTAAAAAATAAAATAAAATCAGATGCTAATTGTTAAAAAAAAATTCATTTATAGTGGGTAGGTATTATGCTATCTTTAGTCATCTAATAAACACACAAAAGAAATAGATGCATAAGATTTAAAAATCTACATCTGTGCAAATTTCACTATTGTAATAGTATTAGCTTTGTTTATCCACAATCTAGAGATGAGTGAGAAGAATACTGCTTTGATTCATTTTAACTAATCTGGTGGAGTCTGAGTCATGGTCTTTGGGTTTCTCATTGAGCAATGATGAGGGAAGAAGCCCTCTGATTCTAAGCAGCTTAGCCTCAATTTAGGCCATGCGAAGTATAACTATAAAGGTTTTTCTGGCCTCCTATAATCCTCTGCTAACTGTATTATGGAAATGATGGTAATTACTTCAAAGTCCCTGGTGATTCCTGTGCTTTTGGTGCTATTCATTGTCAATTCACCTCGGTCAACCAGCTGTCTCACGGACTTGCCTTTTGTACCAAACCTTTAATGAAACTGGCATTTGTGTCAATAAACTTCAAGCCCATCTTGCTGAGATAATTATCTAGGTCACTCAAATTTCAGCTACTTCAAATAATTACAGCCTTTTAGTCTTGAATATAAGGTGATGATTAAAGGAGAAGGAATCAGGGGTCCTCATGCCCAAGTCAATTAGATGAAAGCACTGGCAGGTCTCTGCTCAGGCTTCTGATTTGAATGCACAAGCCTCTGGGCTATGTCAGGGCCTTGCAGAGAATAAGTCACTCAGAAAATACACATTTATTTGTCTGAACCATGATCTAATTTGCAGAAACAACAGTTTCACCCTAGTAGCTGTTAAGGGGAAAAGCCACCTCACAAACATTATCCTAAGAACTGCTTTGTGGTACCCTGACACCAAGGATCAACAACCAAATCCAAGTCCACTCTCTAGGAAGACAAGTATAGCAAAAAATCACTGCACAGATTTCAAAGCTATCCACATCTAGGGGTTAAGGATGAATTTTGCAGTCTCACTAGATTTCTTTTCCATGGTTTAGTAAAACTTCAAGGAACCAACTGCCTTTTGTCAATTCATGGTCCTTATCTATGAAATGTAGCAAAATTCACTAAATACAAAAAGACTCATTCACTCATTTTGGTCAAAAGCTTGAAATGTCTAGAAAAAAAAATATATATATATATATTTGGAGACCAGGAAATTGTGACACTTAAATTTCTCTCCTTCCATGGACTAGAAAGACAAAGCCCTTTATTAATCACCCCTGCACCCACCTCCATCTTCACCTGTCAACATTTAAAACTGGAGACTAATGGCAGACAGGCTTCTCCTGCAGATCGTAATTGCCTTTCCAACAGAGAAGCTATCTCCAAAGCAACCAAGATATAAGCTATGAATTCAAGCTGCGACTCTCTATGTAAATTGCTGGCAGTGAAATTGAAATTTCCCAAAAGAAAGCTGTACTGATTCAGTCTATTAAGTGCATTTCTATCTCAGATGCGGGTGTGCTCTAGTAGCTAGGAAACTATCCGTACTCTGTACATTGTACAAAGAGATAACACCCCAGTGCTTTATAACCTGGTCTTAAATTTAAAAAGAAATGCCGTCATTATTGATAATATTCAATAATCATCATTCATTATCTAAAGCAGCCTGACTGTCCACAGCTGCCCACATTCATTCCAGAATGAAATAATGGTGTTTTATACACCTAACTTCACATCGGCTTTCTTTTCTTCCCCATTAGCTTTGTCATGTTTTTGTGCAAAGTATTTATGATCTTTGGCAGCTGTGACTATTTAGTATTAGATGCTTCTGTAAGTTCTTCTGTTTTTTTTCTTAGTACCTTTTTCCATAAGCCCCTCTACTCCCAAAACAGGATCTAAGAGCAAATAATGTTCTATTGCATTAAGCATCATTATTGTTCAGTTAGAAGACGACCCCTGCCTAGGGGATGAGATACATGAACCTTTGGGGGCACAAAATTAGGCAAGCCCTGGACTTCCAGATCCTTGAACTACTAGCACTTTACTTGGTGGCCTCCATTGCCATGACTAGCTCCACTTCTCTTAAGCCCACAGTACTTCCCCCACTCCTACCCCTATATACTCAATAACTTTAGGCTCCCTCAAACTCTGCTTATGTCAAAGACTAGGAAAACAAGCATAATGGGCTCAATCTGTGGCAGTCCCCAGAATTCATTCTCCCCTTTCCCCACTGCAGTAGAACCTTGATTTTTAGCAGGGTACATGGCTGCCTAGAATTATGTCACAGCCTCTATTATAGCGGGGGATGACCTATGACTACCTCAGGACAATGGGACATAAACAGAAGTTTCTTCTGGCAATGTTTGGGAAAATCCATTACAATTTAGCTAGCCTGCACTTTTAGCCTTTTTTATTTATCCTCGTCTCCACGTGCTGCATGGTAGATATGAGGACTTGAGGTCCAGTCACATTCTTGGTTCAAGAAGTCAAGGGCCACACCCTAAATATAGCAGAGAACTCTATGAAAAAGCCATCATACTGGCTCTTGGTTGTCTTTCTCCAGATTTGAATGTGACAGAGAAACACACTTCCCTCTTGTTTAAGGCACAGTTTAGAGTATCCATTACTTGCAATGAAATTTGATCTTAATTACAGGCACTCTCTGATTTTCATCAGCACCAAAGGCTGATTTTTATTATATCTGCATTCAGATCATGAATATTTAAGCAACTGGTAAGATCGTGTGCCTAACAAATGTTTGACAAACTATTTAAAAGACTAATTTCATAAGTAAATAAAAAGCTCATTTTACTCATTCGTTTAGTGGCAAATATGTCAGAGTTTTAACAATGAAAACTAAAAATCGTGGCTTTTTATTGTAAGCAGCTTGTTACCAAACTTTGAGTCTCAAAAGTCTGCTCACTGACTATGTGACTTGACTTTCTGGAACTCACTTTGCCCATCTGTACAGTGGGCCTTCTATGCCAGGGGGTTGGGAGATGAAGAGAAAACAGGGCAACAGCAGGAAACAGGCAAGGTAGCTTCACCACGAGCAGTTCTACCTTTGAACTCTATGTAAGATTTTATAAAAGAGTTTCACTAAGGAAATGAGGGTCTTAAAAAGCACTGGACCAAGATAATCTGTAAGATTCCTTTCAGTTCTAACTTTTCACGATTAGAAATTCTCCCACACGGCCAGAGTGGGTAGGTGGTAGCACTGCTGTGAGCTGAGCCAATTTGGGGGTGGCATCGTCCTAGACATGTTGTCAAAGGCAAAGGCCACGTTCTGGAGGCAGAATTGAGGTGAGAAAACATCAGATCCAGCGGGAAGGTGATAAGACAGAGCTATTTCTTCCTTTTGCTTGTATTACACGTCAAACACATGGACATTTGCTTGATAGATGCATATTAAATGTGATATATTGATGAACAAGAAAGTAGTGGCAGGGATGCTGGGGACAGACCTGGCTAGAGATGTTCATGCCTCTGAAGCATCACCTGGAAACAGCCCCACCAGCTCCACAGATGAAACAGACATAGTCCAGGAGCCAGGAGACCATGTTCTGGTCTCAGCTCTTCCCCTTCAAGTCCTTCTCCCTCTCTGTTTCCTTTTCTGGTAGTGAGAGGTTGGTCTAGATGATCTTTAAAGTACTTTTACTTTTCAGGCTCCAGGGTTTAATGTGCAAGATGGCAGCAGGTCTGAGATAGAGGTTGGCATACTTCTTCCCTCATTGCGATGTATCTCAGGATAGAGGAATCCTCCCCAGTGGGACACCCCTGGATTCTCCTCACTGCTCCTCCTCTTGCACCACCATCTTCTTACTTTGCAGTTGGTCTCTGTGCCTGCTCCAAGAAAAAGTCCCTCACTAGGGTGGGCCTGCTTCAGGGTGGGCCTCATTGGAGGGCTCAGCACTGACAAACCATCTGGGCTGCAGTCCTAGTGGCACATCCTTCAACATGGCCTAGGTGTGGCTTCATTTCACAGGCTAATGCATGGCACAGCTGATTCAGCAGAGCTGACTGCCAAGGTAGACAGGAGGCTTCACCTCAGATGCTGGCACTAACAGGGGTTCCTCTGTCCTGGCTACTCTTTTATAGAACAAACTTATGAAAGAGGTACTATTATTATCCCCATTTGAAAAATTTTATTTATTATTAAATCATAGCTATGTACATTAATGCGATCATGGGGCACCATACACTGGTTTTATATACCATTTGACATATTTTCATCACACTGGTTAAAGTAGCCTTCCTGGCATTTTCTTAGTTATTGTGTTAAGACATTTATATTCTACATTTAGTGAGTTTCACATGTACCCTTGTAAGATGCACTGTAGGTGTAATCCCACCAATTACCCTCCCTCCTCCCCTCCCCTTCTTTTTCCCTTTCCCCTATTCTTAGGTTATAATTTCATGTGAAAGCTATAAATCAGTTTCATAGTAGAGTATCCCCATTTTATAGATGAAGAAACCGAGGCCCAGAGTTTAATTAGCTTGCCCAACGTCTCACAGCGGGGCAATGGTATCTCATGGTATCTTTGTAAGAATTGTATGCGCCATTGATGATTATGTTTTTTCAGGTGTGTCTTTGAGACCCAGCTGTGTGACATAAAGGGGACTGTGTGATGCAACCACACGGATGAAGGGAGAACCCTGTCTTCAAAGTCACATTTCCAAGTACCCTCAATCTACTTTTCACCCAGTTCCTGCTCAGCAGTAGCTGGCTGTGCCCAGGTGAGAGATGGGGCCACAGAGATTCCCAAGGAAACCACTTCTCTCTGCTGATGCTGGGCAGTGAATTTTGAGCGCCAGGGTAGGCAGGCTGAAGTATAGCTCACCTGTCAGAAGAGGAAAACGTCTACCTGGCAAAGCTGTCACCCACAGTTAGAATGAACCATCTCCAAACTCTAGAATCTCCCAGCTTAAACGTTACCTCCTCGGAGAGGTGTCTTCGACCATATAGATCACCAATTCTCAACCCTGGTGGCCCATTTCAAACCTAGAGGACTTAAAAAAACAGCAATACCAGGGCAACATTCCTCCCTCAGTAAATCAGAATCTCTCGGGTTGGCTGCAGCAGAGGTCAAGGTTGGAAATAACTGTTCCAGGCAGAGCTCATTCCCTTACTCCCACACCCAGGCTTGTATCCCAGTCGGATGGTGGTAAGCAAATGTCACACTCTGGATGGCTGCCTTTCCTGCTAACCTGTGACCTCCATGAGAGCACGGGTTGTGCCCTCCCCTCCTCTTGGGCAGTTAACAAAGTGCTTTGCACTCAGCAGCAATTCAAATAACATTTGGTGAGTACAATCAAATAGCAACAACTTGGAATTTAGAACGTTTTCCCAAAAAAAAACTCAAAATATTTTTACACCGAAAATTAAGCTGAAAAACACATTCATGAATAACTCATACAACTCTTACACACAACTCTACGAGATAGATGCAATCACCTGCTTTTAAGACCTTGGGCAAGCTAGTTAAATTCAGACTCGGTTTCTTCATCTTTAAATTGGGAATCATAATACCTCCCTCTTAAGATTGTTAAGAGAAATAAATGAGGCAACCCTGACACTTAGCACATTGGCCCGTTTTGAGGGGTCAAGAGTGCTAACTATAACTATGATTTCTCTCATTTACAGAAGGTAAACTGAGGCTCTAATAGGTAGAGGGACTCGCCCAGAATCCTACAGGGCTGTGACTCAAACCGGCATCCTCTGACTCCCAAACTTGTATTCTTTCCTGTATTGGGAATGTGCCTTTGAGACAGGAAGAGACAGGAAGTATCAGCCTACTTTTTCCAGATGGGAAAATTCACAACTAAGAGAGGTGATTTGCATGGAAGTCGAAGGGACTGATGGATCAGCAGGAAGCAGCGGGGAAGAGCAATGACTAGGCATTAGTGGATGGCTTCTCTGGTCCTGCATGGGCTAACTATGGACCTTCATGGGGCCACATTTTCTCCTTGTGCTTCAGTTTCTGCCTCTGTAGACTGGAGGAACTGGTAAGGTGAACACTAGGTCTTCTCCAGAGCCGGTAGTGTGTGACCTGTGTCTGGGGTCCCCTCTGCCTGGTGTGTGGGCCCTCTGTTTCTGCACTTGTACAGAGCAGCCTGCTTTCTCCTGTAGCATCCACACCAAGCCTGAGTAGAGGAGGTAATAAATCACCCCTGCTACCTAGACTGCCTTGCTCCTGGAGGAGCCAGGGAAGATGGGGCTGCCCCTGGGACTGAAGCATGCTGGCTCCCCCTCACCCAGGCCGCTGCATTCATTATGCACATTCTGAGCTAGAAAGCTCTGGGGAGCCCCCTTTCAGGAGACAATGGTCTCAGATTCTTCCTCTGGCACATTCTGCAAGGTGGCAAATAGATCCTAACGAGTCTCCGGCTTCTCCTTAATGTGCCACAGTGTCTCTCAGACTGGTTTTGCCAATCACAGAGCACCATTCTTCCAGAAAAAGCAGTTTTGACCTTACTCTAAGTCTAAATCCAGGAACAAAAAGAAACTAGGCAGAGAGCACATTAAAAATCAGGCAGGAAAAGAAAGAAAAGACCCTGAAACCATACCAGAGCAGTGATTTTTTATTTTGTGCTGTCCTTGGGGTTTTCTTTTTTAACAGTGACTAGGTATTACTTTTCAAAAGAGAAAATGTACACAACGATCTTTTATTTTTATTCAGGCAGGAGTTAACGAGGAGGTTAATTGCTTCATCTTCCTGCTCTTATCTTTTCTGCTGCATTGAGAATCTAAATTGTGAACAAGGAAGAGTAGCCAGAAAAGGCTAGTAACTGTGGACAGGCGGGACCCTTGTAGCTTACCCAGCCCACTAAGAAGCACAGGCCTCAGAGCCAGAAGGCGATCACTTAGAAGAGATGACTGGGACAGCCTATCTGTCTCACCGGTAAGTGTCACCTGTAAGTCAGCACATGATAGACATTTCTTCTCCTCACCTGTCTGGTACCTGCGTGGGACTGTCCATGGCCTGCCTTTGGCCAGGCACGAGCTGTCCTCTAGGGCCCCTTTCCCTTACACATTCACACATGTCATGAGCCTAGGGCTTGGGACAAGACACCCACCCTACACCTTCTTGCCAACCAGCAGCATTAGCATTTTGCCCAGTAATTCATTTTGTCATTCTCACAAATCCAGTGATAGACCTTCAAGGGGTCCTGAGCAGTGAGGAAGAATTGGTACCCTTGATGGAGCATCCTTTATATGCCAGGATCTTCACAGACCTTCATTCATCCATTCATTCTGCAAATATCTACTGACTTCCTGCAGTGGGCCAGGCATTATGCTATTCTTGGTGCAGGGGACACAATGCCGAGCAATGCAGATAAACTCCCTACTCCTGCAGGGGTGATAGACCATACTGCAAATCCTCTCAAGGAATCTGCCTGGTGGATATTATTATTTCCATTTTACAGTTAAGAAAACTGAAGCTTAGAGAGATTAAATAATTTGTCCCAGGTCATATAGCCAGAAAGCAACAGAGCTAAGACTTGAACCCAGATCTATTCTAACTCCAAAATCTGTACACTTTCTACTGTACCACATCGTTTCTTGACAAACACAGGACAGTTGGTCCCTAGGCCCTGCATTTTTGGAGCTTTGCTCACTAAATTTTACATTATTGGAAAGTATGTCTTAAATTTCCTTGTACCTGGTGCCTAGCACACGTGTTTCATAATAGATGCCTAAGAATCAGGCAAGCGAATGAATGACTATATTAACTCACTGTGCGCCCCTGGACAGCTCATCCGCCCTTCTCACCTTCCTCTCTAGTCACCCCTCTCTCTTCTTCACGCCCACACATTTAGATTGCCTGCCCTCTCCTTGTCAGCTTCCAAACACACCATCCACTTCTCACCCCACCAGAGATGCTTCCTGCAAGACGGCCAGTAACTTCTTTGTCATTAAATCCATGCTTATCTTACATGTCCTTTCAGCAACATATGAGTCCTTGAATTCTGCCACCAGGACCCCAGTTTCCCTCCCATTTCTCAGGCTGTCCCTCCTTGCTTCCTCCATTGCTCCTTCATAAACGTGGGTTCCCCAGCATTCCAGCACAGCTCTCTTTGCTCCTGTTTATACTATTTACAATGTCTCTGGGCAGCCACACTCACACTCACCTCTCTCCAGTCTCTGCCCAAACTCTCTCCCAAGATTTAGACAGTGAACCTGAACTCATGTGTCTCTCCCACAAAACTGTCTTTCTTGTGTGACATACAAGAATCAGGGACACCTCTGTCACCCAGACACAGAAGCCTCCTCCTTCTCCCTCGCCTCTACATTCCATCTAACATCAACCCCCATCAATTCTACTCCTCAGTGATGGCTTCTCCTCTAGGTCTTATAATCCCTTTGACAGCCACTGACTGATTCCATTTCCTTCAGTGAGTCTTTGTCCTTCAGTCAAGCCTCCTCCCTAAGGCTGGAAGAAGCTTTCAAAAACTGCAGGTCTGATCATCACTCTTCTGCTTAAATTATCTCAGTAGGTTTCCCCTTGATTCAAACTCATTACCATGGCTTATAGGACTGTCAATGATCCAGCCCCTGCCCACCTTTCTGGCTTCATTTCCTTCCACCTTCCACCCCCATCCTACATGCTATACTCTGACTATATTGAAACAGATTGCAGCTCCTATACCAAGCCAAATTCTCCACCCCAATGCATCTCTGTACTGGCTGTTCTCTCTACTTGGAAAGCCTTCCCTGACCCCCTTATCCTTCAAGATTCAGTTCAGGTGTGATCTCCTATAGGCAATCTTCCTTCTACTTTAAATCCTAGACTAGGGGGTGTCCTGGGGCTCCTGTCCTCCCCACACATTTCTTTCTCACAGTCTCTAGCACACTGCACTATAAGGCCATGGACTGTCTTCTTAATTTTTTACTTACAGTCCCTTATACGGCCATGAAACTTGGTATATAGAAGATGCTCAGTGGTGGGATGAGTGGGAAGGAGTAGACGGATGGGTGGATACAAATGAATATGTAGATGATCAAAACGGAGATGGAAGTGGAATTGAAGTTGTCTGTCCACATCCCTCCCCCAAACCCCCATTCTCCAGGAATGGAAAGTAAAACCATGCAAAGTGGTTTCAAAGTCCTGTGCTTAGCAAAGTTCCACAAGCTAGCTGAGAAAAGCAGATGGCACGGATGGAGAAACAAAACAAGTAAAGTTTAATAACCAGCCACAATTTTTAAAGGGGGTATGTCCAGGCTGACATGAAAAGAAATTCACAAAATGCTGACATTTATTTAAAGTCATAACCTACATGTACATTTTACTGGGATACAGTGTCGTCACCCAACGAATGACCTAAATGTTCCATCAGATACAACTCATGCTAACTTTATACCAAGACACAGGATCTTGACAAAAGGGAATCTTCTAAAAATACCTAAGAAAGATCAAACCAATGGTTAATTAGTGTCTTGTAAAAAGAAAGATGTTTCAAAATTATAACTGAGACCTGTATCGAAGGCCTGAAAATTGAGGAAACCACTGATGACCATCATTACAGTATATATAAGAGTACTAGGTCCCTGCTGGGTAGGCGGTTCTGTGCCTCCCTCCCTTCAAACTCTCAGAACTCAGCATTTCCCATGACAGCCACCCACACGCTCCTCATTCTTCTGACCCTCGTGACAACCCTGGGAGAAGGGCAGAGCAAGAATTTTTTTTCCTCTTTTTTATTTTTTTTAAATTTGTTTTATTATTAAATCATAGCTGTGTACATTAATGCAATCATGGGGCACCATACACTGGTTTTATAGACCATTTGACATATTTTCATCACACTGGTTAACATAGCCTTCCTGGCATTTTCTTAGTTATTGTGTTAAGACGTTTACATTCTACATTCACTA
>CAUYPK010111078.1:0-23533 GCA_963574355.1 Loris lydekkerianus | reverse complement strand
GGCATCAATTAGAAAAGGAAAATCAAACCTTCCTACAACTACACATTCAGGGCACCGCCCGAAAAGTCCTCAGTCTATTGGTTCAGTTCAGAAGGTCCAAATCAATTGTCTCAATCAGCACCTGTTTCGGTGGGAGAGTTCAAGAGGTCTCGGGGGACTGGATCTCAGGGGGGTGGTGACTACTCTGCTATGGCTTACTCTAGTGCTGCATGGAGTCAGGAGAAGCCACCTAGCAAATTAGATCAGTCTGGGAAAGTTGATGTCTCCTTCCCCTCTTTGCCACTCCGTCAGACCCAGTCATTGGTGTCTCTGCAGATGGTTGACCCAGTTGCCTGTAGTGAACAGATACTCCAGGGGTTCGCACCTGCCTGAATCACAAGGAAATCTGCTAGGCCTCTGCAGTCTGCTGCTATCTAGCAGGAGGAGGTGAGGCCTGACATTCTTGGGTGCTTGATGAAGTTGGCGGAGGTGTTCACTCAGACTTAGCTTCACCCCTGATTGATGTTGCTAACAGAACAGAACAGGACAGGACAACTTTGTGGTATTCTGTCTCTTTTTCTGCTAACATCACCTGAAGAAGACAGGCTGTTCTGAGTTCAAATGTCTTTCCTGCTGGAGGTGTGTATTCGATTACCTCTCTGAGTAGGCCCTGACCTGGAAGCTTTCTGGGTTTGTGACCAGTGTCAGGCAAATTCTTTACTCACGGGTGGCCTCCTCTGATTTCCCAGGGAGACAGGGGGTGTGGCTTCAGAATATCTAGAAGTTAGCCGTTTTGCTGTTAAAAAAAATAATAATAATAAACGGCTATCGATCCGCCTCCAGTAACTGCCTCTCTGGTGTGGGCACCTAGCTGACCCTTCACTGACCAGCTGCAGTTTATGCTCTGTCCACACCCCTAGAGAGATTACTCAGAGATCTGGACTCCTGGAGGACAGGCTTCCAGATCTGAGAGTGGGGGCGAAGGAGAGTGCTGCGAGCCCAGAGCTGCAGCTCACACAATTTTGTGCCTGGCCGCACCACTGCCAGAAGACAGCCGCCACTCCGCATCTCTGGGAACTGCCACTCTGGAGCGGTTCCCTTCTAGCCGACTATCATCTCCTCGCTTCCGAGCCCCAGAGACATTGTCACTCAGGCACTGAGCACCCCACAAGAGGTCACCCAATAATACAGACTTCTGGGCGGCAGGCCCCCAGATCCCTTAGTGGGAGTGGGAGGGAGTGCTGGGAGCTCAGTGCTGGAAATGCTCACTCAGTTTTATGCCTGGCCCTATTTCTGCCCAAGGAGGGCTGCTCACCACGCTGTAGGGAAGTGCCACCGAGAGGTGGCTCCCCCTCAGCCAGGTGCCTCTCCTCGCTCATGTGCCTCAGTGCCGGCACTGTCTAGTCGCATCTTAGGGACTGTCCGCTCCCCTGGGAGAATCACCCAAGAATCCGAACTTTTGGGGTACAGGTCCCTATACCTCTGAGTGAGAGTGGGGAGGGAGTGCTGGGAGCTCAGCACTTCAAACAGGGAATCTACAGTTTCACTCAGTTTTATGCCTGGCCGTATTGCTGCTCAAAGAGGACTGGTGCACCCCGCCACAGGGAAGTGTCGCAGGGAAGTGCCGCCGTGGCGTGACTTCCCCTCAGCCGCGTGCTCCTCACTCCCGTGCCTCAGAGTCAGCGTTGGTCATTCGCAACTCGGGCTCTTTCCACACCCCTCCCCTCAATAAATCACCCAAGAATCCAAACACCTGGGGGACAGACCTCCAGACCTCCGTGTGAGTGGAGGGGAGTGCTGGATTGCCAGGAAAGATATTTAAAATTTTAAACGGTTTTATGCCTGGCAGGGGAGCACCATGGCACCCTAGTAGCGGAGGTAGGTCCAGTTTTTAGAAGGTTACTCCCGTGAGGTGAAGTGGGAGGGCCTTTAATTTCTGCCCTTTTGTTTGTGGGGCTCTTAAGCCAGTCTCGTGGGGGAGAGGGGACTCCCGTCCACTTGGTGATGGATTTTGTACCTTTTGTTTGCGTCCTTGTGGTCTCAGCTCACCTCAGTGGTGTTGGTGTGCATTCTTCAAACTTCTCTCTTGGTGTAGCTCTAATCCTCCAGGTTACTTACTAAATTTCCATCCCTTAACTCTCCTTCTGGATGGGAGCCTCTGTGGAAAGCTGGCTTCAGTCTGCCATCTCGTCTCCTCCCACAAAATTTCTAATTCTTTTTGGTTGAATTTAGGAAGGTGGTGTGACTCCAGGTATTGGTCCATTTCTTCTACGTTTTCAAATTTCTGGGCATAGAGTTTTTTATAGTAATAATTGAGGATCTTTTGTATTTCTGAGGTATCTGTTGTCATTTCCCCTTTTTCATTTCTGATTTGGGTTTGTTAGAGATCTTACTTTTCTATTTCTGGTGAATCTGGCCAAGGGTTTATCGAATTTATTAATCTTTTCAAAGAAACCAGCTTTTGGGGGGGCTGATCTTCTGAATGATTCTTGTGTTCTCGATTTCATTTGATTTTGTTTTGATTTTGGTTATTTCTTTTCTTCTACTAGGTTTGGGGTTCGATTGTTCTTCCTTTTCCAGTTGCTTGGGATGGTCCATTAAGTTGTTGACTTGTACTCTTTCTGTTTTCTGGATGAAAACATCTAATGCTGCAAATTTCCCTCCCACAGGTTTTGACAGCTTGTGGCTTCAGCATTGTTTTGTTGAGAAATTTAAATGTTGTCATTAACCCAGCTGTCGTTCATCATAAGGTTGTTTAGTTTCTGTGACTTCATGTGGGTATGAACATTTCTGTTGGAACTGAGTAGAACTGAGTTGAAATCTTTATTCTATGGTGGTCTGAGAAGATATGATTAATGTTGGAGGATGATCTGTGGGCTGACTAGAAGAATGTATACTCAACTTTATTAGGTTGAAACATTCTGTATATGTTTTTTAAGCCTGTTTGTTCTAGGGTCTTATTTAAGTCCATTGTTTCTTTGTTTATTTTCTGCTTGGAGGATCTGTTCATTTCTGTCAGAGGGGTGTTGAAATCTCCAGATACTATGGAGTTAGAGGATATCATATTGTTCAGGATTTCACTTCTTTAAAATGTATTGAAACTTGTTTTCTTCCCTGCCATAGGTTAGTCCTGCATAATGTCCCATGTACGCTTGATAAAAATGTATATTCTGCTATTCTTGGATACAACATTATATAGGTGGTTGTTGGTTTGATAAAATCGATGTATAGTGTTGTTCAAGACTTTTTGTTGTTGTTGTTAATGTTCTACTTGCTCTATAAATTATTGAATGTGAGGTATTAAAATATCCAACTATTGTTATTCAATTGTCTTTTTCATCAATTCTGTCAGGTTTTACTTAATGTATTTTGGGGCTTTGTTGTTTGTTTGGGGCTTTGTTGTTGTATGTATGTTTATAATTGTTTTATCCTTATCATTACCAAAAATCCTTTTTTGTCTATAATAAGAATTCCTGTCTTAATATCTGTTTTGCATCATATTAGTAGTAAAGCAACTCCAGCTATCTTTTGTTACTATTTGCACCTTATGCCTCTTTAAATACTTTTACTTCCAACCTATCCATTTACATTTAATGGTATTATTGATAAGATAGGATTTATTTCTGTCATTTTGCTATTTGTTTTATATGTTTTATGTCTTTCCCTCTCTACTTCTCTATTACTACATCCTTTTATGTTAAATAGATATTTTCTGGTATATCATTTTCATTCCCTTATCATTTCTTTTACTATCTTTTTTTAATTTCTTAGTAGTTGCCCTTTGCATTACAATTAGCACCCTTGTTTATAATCATTTAGTTTGGAATGATAACAGCTGAATTTCAATTTGACTTATGTAGTTGTCTTTAAATCAGACCAGAGGAAAAGGAATTACTAACAAAAAATACGTTTACACTTACAACAGTTTGTCTATATAGTTACTTTCACCAGTGCCCTATATTTCATGTGGATCTGAGTTACTGTCCTGGGACCCTTACTGTCATCCTGGTAGACTACCATTGTTGCCTTCTGTGGGGCAGGTATGCTAGTGTATTTTTATCTGGAAATCTCTTAATTTCTCCTTTATTTTTGAATGATAATTTTACTAGTTATAGAATTCTTGGTTGATGGTTATGTTCTGAATGTCATGCCTTTGCCTTGTGGCCTCTGTGGTTTCTGATGAAATAATGAGCTGATAATCTTACAGAGGATCCCTTGTAAGTAAGGCATTGCTGCTCTCTTCCTGCTTTTAAGATTCCTGTTGTGTCTTGGTGTGATCTCTTTGAGTTTATACTACTTGGAATTCGTCAAGCTTCTTGGATGTGTAAGTTAATGCTTTTCATCAAATCAGGAAAGTTTTTGTCCATTGTTTCTTCAAATATTCTTTCTGCCCCCTTTTCTTTTTCCTCACTTTCTGGGAAATTCATTATGTTTGTGTTGGTATGTTGGTATGTTTGTTTCCCACAGGCCCTTTTCTTCTTTCTAATTTCTGTTCTTCAGGCTGCATAAAATCTCTTTTGATTTGTCTTTTAGTTTAATGGTTCTATGAACTACTCTCCCTGCTCAGATCAGCTATTCGTTGATATACTAATTTTACATTCTAGTTGTAATTTATAACTCCAGAATTTCTATTTGTTTTTTTTTTAATAATTTGTATGTGTATTGATATTACATATTTGATTAGACATCATTCCCAGGCTTGCATTTAGTTCTTTAGATATAGTTTTTTAAGTTCTTTGTATATATTTAAAACAGTCAGTTCAACACTTTTTGTCTAGTTAGTCCAATGTCTAGACTTCCTTGGGGAAAATTTCTGTTAATTGTCTTTTTCCTGTGTATGGGCCATACTTTATTTTTCCTTTGCACATCTTGTTTTGTTGTTGTTGAAGAATGGACATTTTAAATAATATTATGTGGCAACTCTGGAAATGAGATTTTTCCTTCTCCCCAGGTTTGTTGTTTGTGACTTTTCTGAATGAATTCTATTAAGGATGCACCATTCTTTGTTGTACATGGCCACTGAAATCTCTGCTTAGTGGTCAGATAATGACTGGTTATAGATTTTCCTGAAGCCTGATTCAGGAACCAGTAAGTCTCCCAGTCTTGACCAAAGGGCTCTGTGTGTAGGGGCACACCAGCATTTAGCCTTTACCTTAGCCTTTACTTCCAGCTTGTACAAAGCCTCTGAAGAGGCCAGAGTTTGGGTCCTTTTACTGAATGTGCACCCAGCCCTGAGCATGAGCAATGTCCTATATCCATGGGTGGCCTTCTTCACTCCCAGGAGAGTGTGGGGACTTTTCAAAAGTCCTGTAGTCATCTCATTCCCCAGCTTTTACTTTTAAGCCTTTTCTTTACTCTGTTATTTATGCCAGTTGTTGCCCACCATGCCTGGAATTGTTTTTGCCTAACTTCCCCAGGGCAAAGGATTTTTGGACTAAGTGAACTACAAATGAGATGACATGGAGACTGCCCTATAAGTAGGGTCTTCCAGGGAACCCCAGATAGGCCAAATAATAATTCTTTGGGAATGGGTATTTGAAAGAGTGCCAACCCTATTCTGCACCCTACAGGCTGCTTGCAGTCAGCACAGTTGTGGGCTGTTAATTTTTAGAGTTCCAGCAGAGCAGGACAGTGGTACTGAGGAAATTTCCAACATCTCCAGCATCATGGATGTTACAATGTTGCTGTTCTTTCTAAGCTTCTGTAGCTTTTCTTGAATAGATACTTCCTGGGTTGTCACAAGCCTTTGATTAAGTTTTAGCGTTCTGAAGAGTTGATTCTGACACTTTTTGCAGGTTTTTTTATTGCTTTTATGGAGAAGAGAATTTTGAGAGGTCCTCGTCTCACCATTTTTGTTGACTTAAATTCATATATGTTTACTGCTTTCTTTTGTATTTATGTTTTGTTCTCAAACGTGTGCATACTAAATGACACACTATTGTAAATTGGGGTTGTAAGAGGCAGATAGGGCAGAAGCTGAGTGAAGGGTTGTGGGCTGGATGGGGCCTGAAGGGTCCTGGCCTGATGGAGTCAGGAACTCAGCCTCACAGTCCTGTTGCTTTGTGTCTGCCACGCTTGAGCTGTCACACGTTCAGCTGTGGTCATATGGATGGGACAGAGACCTGACAGTGGAGTCCAGATGGCTGTGGCAGGCTATGGGAGTTGGGGCTGTCACCTCCCCTCCCCAGTATAGTAGGACTCCCTACAGCCTCAGGGGGTGGACCTCTGAAGGTCCCTGAGACCCAAAGTGTGCCCCTTAAACCACTGGAGATTTAGTCCAGCAAGGCAAGTCCATTGGCTTCTGGGTAACTATGCCTTTCATGTTTGCAGGCCTGAGGTTGGCATGCAACCTGGGCTGGCATGCTTTTGAACCAAGAGTTAAGAAGGAAGTAAATGGGAACTTGGGAAGGGGACCCTGTCTTATGTCATCTAAAGAATAGGCAGGTGCATGTCAGGTCCAGCCTAATGGACATGGTGCAGGCCTTCTCAGACGTTGTTTTTTGGTGAATTGAGTAAGATTATTTTACTTACTAGTGACAGAGACTAAGTTTAACCTAAGTTAACCTTCAAAAGATATTTTATTAGTTCATATAATTAAGTAATGAGTTGGATTTCCAGGAATGGTGTGATATCATTGTACAGCTATTCTAAAATTTATTTAACCATTCCCCTTCTGAAATACTTTAATGTTTAACACTTTGAATGCTGTAACAAAGTACCATAGCCTGGGGGTGGGAAGGTGTTTAAGCCACAGAAATTTCTTTTCTCATGGTTCTGGAGGCTGGAAGTCCCACATCAGTGTCAGCAGGGGTAGTTCCTTCTGTGGCCTCTCTCATGTCTTCACATGGTTTTTATTCTGTGTGTGTGTGTGTGTTCTATCTCCTTTTAATAAGGACGCTAGCCATATTGGATTAGGGCTACCCAAATGCACTCATTTTAATTTAATTCCTTGTTAAAGACCCTGTCTCCAAAAACAGTCTCATTCTGTGCTGGGTGTTAGGACATAAGCATGAGAGTTTGGAGGGGGACACAATTCTGCCCATAACAACAACCTAAAAGAATATTACTAACAAAAGGGTAATCTTGACATATGTCATTTTATACATATCTGAGTAAAAAGGAGAGATTGTTGCAAGTAGAAATGCTTGGCAAAAGAGTATGTGCATTTGGGACTTCGATAGACATCACCAAGTCACCATCTGGTAGTAAGACTGTCACATTTATTCTAGAACAATAAGGGAGTGCTTGTTCCTGACATTCATGTTTATTTTCAACCTCTTTGAATTTAACAATCTGCTGGATGGAAAACTGTACCTCATTGTATTGATTTTTATTGCTGCTTAACAAAAACTGCAGTAGTGCATACTTACTGTCTCAGGGTCCCTCTGGGCCAGGAATCCAAGCAGAGTTTGCTGGGTTTTCTGCTTCAGGGTCTCTCCCTAGGCTGCAGTCACTGTCCAGGTTCACCCACATGGTCACACTTGGCAGTTGTTGGACACAGGGCTCAGTTCTCACTGTTGTTCCCAGGGGCTGCCCTCAGTGCCTCCCCACATAGACATCCCCAGCACAGCAGCCACTTCACCAGAACATGTAGTCTGAGAAGAACTTAGCTTGCTAGTAAGATGGAAATCACTGCCTCTGGTAACTAGTCACAGCAGTGGAGTCCCTCAGTTCTGCTTCTGTTATAAGTGGGCTGCTGGGTTCAGCCCACACTCCAGGGGAAGTAACTCACAAGTACATCACATGGAGGCAGGGAAGGTGGTGGCCTTCCTGAAGGCTGCTGGTCACCACATTCTGTAGCGGGACTCACATTTCTTATTATGAGTGAGAGAGGTTGAGTGTCTTAGGGAATTGATTCTTTACTTGTGATATGGATTGTAAATATATTTATCATTTTTTTTCCATTTATCTTTTACCTCTGCTTTTAATGGCTTCTTACTGTACATTCTTTTGGTAATTAGATTTATCTTTCTTTTAAGACTCTGAGCCTGTGTCCTTAGAAAGGGGTACTACCTCTCCTACAGGTCCCCACCTCACATACCTTCATGGCACAGCACATGTTGAGGCAGGGATGTGTTCACAGGAAGAAGGGGAGACTTTGCTCTGCCACGAGCCTCCCTCTTTGCATGGCATACACATAGATCAGAAGTCCAGGTGGCCATCTACAGACAATGTGCTGCTCTGAAGAGTGGCTTGTTGGGTCAGGTAATGTTCAGTTAGTGCAAACATTCAACAAAATGGAAACTTTTCATTAGAAGTCCATATTCAGCTCCTTTTAACATCAGAAGATTTGGCCACACTTGGCACATGGATCAGTTTTCTTTTTCTGTGTGACAAATTACCACAAATTTAGCAGCTTAAAACAGCAGCCATTGCTTAACTCACAGTTCTGTAAGTTGGAAGTGCAGGCCCACTGTGGGCAGGGTTGGCGCTTGAGGGCTTGAAGGCTAAGGTCCAGATGCTGGCCAGGTGAGTTCTCTTTATGAGCTGCTGGGGGAAAACCCAGTCTCAAGCTTGTTTCTTGTCAGAACTCGCCTCCATGGTTATATTCTTCATGGATGTAGGAATACTGGGTCTCAGCCGAGGGCAGCTCTTGTCATCTTGAGGTCATGCCTGCTTATTGCCACCTGGCTCTTCCATCTTCAAAGTGGAGCAGTGGAGACATCTCCCTTATGTGGAATGTTTTTCACTCCTCCATCTCTCACTTCAGGCAGTTTCCACTCCCTTGAATAGCCTGCTGGATTAGGCCAGGCTCACCCAAGTTAATATTCCTTTCTTAAAGTTCGACAGAATTACCCACTGGAATGCATGGAGCAGGCAGGAATGTGAAGAGTCTCCAGAAAAGGAGAAGGGGTGGTCAAAAAGGGGCCCTATGGAGTGGGCTGAAATGAGTATCATGTGCACCTGCTGAAAAGGAATGGGCTGGGGTGATGTCTTCCGGCAGGATTCATGGCCTTTCAGAAACATGAGACAACCTGGAAAGGCCAAGAGAGCAAGCAGGTGGCTGGACGGGAAGGCTGTGGGGGTGCCTGGCTGACACGGCCCACCCTATTTCAATGGTTTCTGCTCCACCCTGCAGTGAGGGTCCCATCCTGGGGCTTTGGGGATGGTGAACACACCATGCCCAGCACTGCACAGCTGAGAACCATGGCAGCTTGTTAACCCCACATACTCATGGCCTCGGGAGGAGGACAAGGCACACCTAGCAGGGCCACATGGGACAGAGGGAGACAGCAGGGGCTGTGGTAACAAGAGGGTGGGGTGACCCTGGTTCCTGCAGGAGATGGAATTGGCTTATTTGTGGAATTCCACAGGGTGACAGGACCTGAAGCCAGGGACAAGGACAGACAGTGCCTGCCCTATGAGTAGGAGGGCTGTTTGTCTGGAAGCCTTATCCATGGGAGCAGAGTTGGGAGGAGCACCTTCAGTGAGGCTATTTGAGGCCCTTCTGGTTTCACCAGATGTCAGGCTAGCGGGTCATCGTGATCATTTTCAGCCTCTCGTGACTCTAGCCATAGGGGGTGGGCAGGGCTTCTCTTTCTCTGTTTCTGTGATTCTGTTTGTGTATTTGTTCATTTATTCACTCATCAGGCATCATTCACTGCATATGCCGTGGACCAGGCAGACTGTCCCTGCCCTTGTGGTGCTCAGTGGGGTGTGTGTTAGCAGTTGTGAGCATCCATGGGGACAGCAATGAGGGCTGTGGGTCCAGTGGTAGGAGTGGCTCTGAAGAGGAAGGCCTGAGCAGCAGGAGGGCTCCTTGGAGGAGCTGCAGGAGCAGCCCAGTCTGCAGAGGGCAGACGAGTGCACAAGTCCTTCATTTTCACCCATGTGTGGGTTTTGCCAGCAGAGATCCAAAGCAGAAGATGATGACGATCCTTTCCAGTTATTTAAAATACAATTGGCCTGATCACTGAGGCCCTCATAATAGTTCTGAGGGTAGAACTATTATGCCTTTAAGAATGACCACCTGGCTTAGAACCTGCCTCAGGTCAAGTGACCCTGAGCAAGGAATTGGAGGCCTTTGTGTGGAAACTGCTCCTGGGAAAATGAGCAGTTCCTAGAGCAGTCAGAGGTGAAAGCTACGAATAGTCATATGCATTCCAAAGCCCTCTGCTTGCTCCCCCAGAATACCACCACCTGGAAGAACGAGGGTTTGGGAAAAGGCCTGTGGTCCTGAAACCCAGGCCTAAGCTGCAGTTGCTGATCCTGGGGTCTGTGGAGCCTAGGCTGCCTGTCCCAGACACCCCTGAGAGTGCTGATGAACCCTGCGCCTTCAGGAAGACCACAACCCATCTTGTGCTGCCCCCAGATGGGAAGGAAATGTTCGAAGTCACCCCTAAACCCCACACTTAACCCAGGTTCTGTGTGTGGCTCAGTGCAGTCTCGAGTCTAGTTCAAGCTCTTTGGGATTTTTCTACTGTGCTACTGAACTATTTTTAAATCACTTTCTTCATTTTCTAGATTATGACCCATAAGCTGTGTTGATGTGTTTTGTTCTCAAGTTTCATAGGAAAGTTATTTTTCTCACATGATTATATTCTGTTATTTGCTTTTGGTGACAAGTTTATTTTTTGATGGGTATAAAAGCAAACAACTACAGTAGTAAGAGTAGAAAATCATAAAATAAAGGTTACTTATAATTCCCCCACCCAAAGGCAACTACTTTTCACATTTTGGTATATGTCTTCTGTACCTTTTATGCATATGCATTTGTGTGTTCATATTTATTTATTTTTATTTATTTATTTATTTATTTATTTATTTATTTTGCAGTTTGTGGCTGGGGCTGGGTTTGAACCCACCACTTCCGGCATATGGGACTGGCGCCCTACTCCCTTGAGCCACAGGAGCCGCCCCTGTTCATCTTTATTTTTCATTCAGTTTTTAAAAGAAACTTGGGAAATGTTTTTGTAAAGGTTTGTAACTTATTTAATTGGACATATTTCCCTACATGAGATTATACATATGGTGGTTTATTTCCACATCTTCTGTGCTGATGAGGGTGATGACATGTTATGGTGACCACATCCAAAACCATGCAAGAGGTGGTGACCCCTGAAGAAAACAGTCACTCTTCTGGAGTTTACTTGGCTGTGTGCCCTTGGCCATCAACACCCCTCAGCGTCCAGCTTCTCCAATATTGTTTAACCCTTAGCGGCCAGCTTCTGTAATATTGTTCACAGAAATGTGCCATTTCTCTCTGGTTCCTCCTGGTTCAGAATCTCACTTGAAGGAATGATCTTCCCCCAAAAGGAAAAGGCTAGAATGGACATGTCTTCCCAGACTGCAAAGGGTCCAGAATCCCTCTCTCTTGGGCAGTGTACTGATGGCTGCGGAGGATGCTAGGGTGAGAGAATTTCTCATGTAGGGGTTGTGCTTGCGAAGAGAATGCAGGGGTTTTTGTGGGAGATGTATTAGAGGTTATCAGGGTCATGGTGAAAATGGTGTCTCTGGGCTGGAGCATAGGGGACATCTGTGGGACACACTTGGGGACAGGCAGATTGAATGGGGGCTCGAGATGGCTGAGGCCAGAGGAAGGGTTGGTTTCTAGCAGAACCACTTGGGAGTGTGCAGCTGGGGAGAAGTGGGAGTGGAGGAAATGGCTGGGAAAAGCTGGCTGAGTTTGGGGTCCCTCGTGGAAGAGGTTTAGAGACACTGTCTGAAGGCTCAGGGAGAGGCTGACCTGAGAGAGAGGCTTGGGAGTCGTTGGTATAACTGAAATAAGCAAAATCAAGGGAGGGATTTTGCTTATTTCAGTTATACCAACTTCCCCAGAGCCCTAGTTATGTACTGTTAAGTGACAAGAACAACACTTAGTGGCTTGTCTGAAGCCAATAGTTCAGTTTGATCCCGAATCTGCAAGTGGGGCAGGGCTTGGTGAGGATGGCCATGTTTTCCTGGCAGCAGCCCTGGAAAACTCACTTGTATGACGGGCATGCTGCTACTGGCTGTCTCTGGAGTCTTCAGATGAGCCATTGGCCAGACCACTGACAAGGGCTTCTCTGTGTGATCACTTGGTCTTCCTCCCAGCATGGTGGCTGGTTTTCAAGCACGAGGCTCAGAAACTGACTGGTGCAGTGTCTCTTCCTCCATGTTCTCCTTGTCAGGCTATCAGTCACAAAGTAGAGGGGAGGGATAGAAACCCCAGCTCTCAGTAGGAAGCCAAAGGAGTTCAGGGCCCGTGGGGAAGAGCCATAGTCTTAGGGAGGCTGTTAGGTTCTAGACTGGTACAAGCTGCGGATGCCAGGCTGAGGTTTGGACTTGAAAGTGGGTTGACTGTCTGGTGGGGGAGAACCAGGAAAGATGCTGAGAGGGTGATGCTTCAGAAGTGGGAGCAGAAGTGACCCCCAAACTAGGTGGGCACCCCCATAGGGCCCATAAGTGTGAATATGACCCTCTTCTTTGGGCCTCAACTGACTGTGGCCCCCATCCCTTCTCTGGTCTGCCCTCCCCTTGGGCCTGGACATTCTATTCCTGGTGCCTGTGGAATGTGCAGGGGACATACGCAGCAGTAGAACTCCAGGAGTCAAAGGGGTTTCACAGCCAGTCTTCTGAGTCAGGGTGATCAGCAGGTCTGGTCCTTCTTGGCATTTTTTCCTGTAAGCAAAGACCCTTCCTTTGGCCATGAGCCCCTTGACACTGGGATTGAGTGACCACTGGGTGTGGCTTCCTTCTTGGGGACCTGCAGACCACTGACCTTGAGGAATATAATTCCTGGCCTGAGGAGATGGTTTCTCTCATGCTGAGGTCTCTCCAAGCCCTTCTCTGCCAAGAGCAGAGCAGCCCAGGACACACGTGCAGGGAGACGTGATAGACTTCTGCATGGGCGGTTGCCAAGGCCAGCCTCACATGCGCTTAGGCTCTCTGTTCAGCCTTAGCTGGTGTGGGCTGGGCTGCTGTCAAGGTCAGTGTTTGGGGACAGTGAGCCTCTGTGGCAGGCTGGCAGAGGGAGGATCCAGTGAACACGTAGCCTCTCTGAGCAGAGCCTGCCCTTTGAGGAGTGGATAGCAGGGGCTGGCAAAGTCTCCAGGAAGAGTCCCGGAGTCACCTGGCCCTTGTCCCTCATTTGCTTGCGCTGGCCCTCGGCTCAGGGGCTGTCGGGAGCCCTGTGCAGGCACAGAGTACCTGGCAACTGGGAAGCCTCTGTCTGCGTGGACTTCGTCAGAAGAGTGTCCTGGTGTTGGCAGGAGGACAGGCTCGGACTGATTTCTCCTGGGAATGTGGTACCTGGCCTAACCATGGTGGTCACCCAGCTGAATCTGGAGTTCCGCTTTCAGGGCAAGAAGCTGCGAGGCTTCAGCTGTGAACTCACCCGGTTCCCCGACGGCGTCTTCCCTGAGTCTTTCTTGACCGTCACGTGCCAGGTCATGGTGCCCTTCTTGCTGTCTGGCTTTGGCATGATGATGGCTGGTCTGGTAATGAACATCGTCCAAGTGCGTACTGGGTGTCTGAGAGGTGGTGGGAGTGGGGCGGGGGTGGAGGGAGACAGGGATCAGAGTCTCCTGGTGCCCAAGGCAGGGAAGGCTAGGGATACTCGGGACCTCCCGAGCAGGACAGCCACCCTGGGCCCAGCCTTGTTGCCCAGACACCAGGGTCAGTGGGGCTGGCAGAAGGGCATACTGGGCACTTCAGTGCCAGAAATTCACAGGGCAATGAAGATTCTGAAGACCCTCCCCAGAGGTTAGCCTCACCCATTGGAGTGGCTTAAACTGACTACTTCCAGAGAACGTGGGCTCACTTGGCAGGGTCTTCTGCTCACCAGTAGAGGGGATTCTCCAGTCACTTGCTGCCTCAGTTTTCTCATCTATAAAACAGGGATAATGAAAGCCCCTACCTTATAGAGTTGTGAGGGCCAGATGATGGAGTATGTGTGCCATGGTCCTTGTGTGGTGACAGGGCCCACCCTTCCAGAGTCCTGTGTGGAAAGCCAAGGTCCAGAGCCTGGTGTAGGGTTCAGGCCAGTGAGGGGCATTTGCTGGGAGAGGATTACTCCTCATAGTCTTTTTATGCCTTGGGCTTTAGGTAGGATGTTTGAGTGATTGAAGTGTTTTTCTGTGTGTCTATTTACAAAATCAGTGTGCTATTTTAGAAAGACTAGAAAATACACATAAGTGACAGATGGTGTCCATTGTTTCTTCAGCATCCCGTGTATCTATCGAGACTGCTTTCTGTGTTCCTGTAAATATATGGGATCATACTGTATAATGCTTTCTAATGTATAAATGTATTTTTTCAATCTACTAGGACATCATGTTCCTAAATGTACAGGCCATCCTCATTCTCTTCCTAACAGCTACACAGCATCTCACTATGTGCCTGTGTCTAAGGTGGAGATGGATGGTCGGTACTCACAGGGTCATCCAGCTTTCAAGTGTTGGCTCACGATGCCTCCCAGGTGGCTTCTTCTTGCATGTCTCAGTGTTTAGGGCACTTAACCCCTCAGGGCTAGGATAACCCGTTGCATACTGGCCAGTTTGCCTCTAGAAAATATGTGCTTCTTTGGGCTTGCAACCTACATACCTGTCTCTTCCTCTTGATAGCTTCAGTGAGGTCTCCTTTAAGAGCTTGTCCACCTGTCCCTGAGACCAACGACCCTGCCAATGTTGGGGAGAGAGACTCTGCCCTGAGTCTTCCCTTTATGACCTTTGGCCACCTTGTGTGGAAGATGCTTTGAGCTTTTCCATCCTGTCACTAGTTCCTGACCCATCCACCGCCCCTTACACCTGGGGCCTCAGGGCAGAGCATAGAAGAATCCTCTCTTCTTTCTTGCTATTTTCTTTTTTTTAATACAGCGTCTCACTTTGTTGTCCTGGTTACAGTGCTGTGGCATCAGCTTAGCTCACCGCAACCTCAAACTCTTGGGCTTAGGCGATACTCCTGCCTCAGCCTCCTGAGTAGCTGGGACTACAGCTGCCTGCCACAATGCCTGGCTAATTTTTCTATTTTTAGTAGACAGTGTCTCACTCTTCCTCAGGCTGGTCTCGAACCCGTGAGCTCAAGGGATCCTCCTGCCTCAGCTTCCCAGAGTGCTGGGATTGCAGGCATGAGCCACCATGCCCGGCCCCCTCTTCTTAGTACCTCAGTTGCTTATACGTATTTGTCAGTTGAGAGGGTTAGGCAGGGAATGGAGACCTGTGAGTGAACTGGGAACATTCATTCTTCCCAAGGGTCAGAGCATTTTTGGAGAGGTGGAGGAAACAGGGCAATTTGAATTGAGCCTTAGAGGATAATGTAACAATTTCCAGCAAGCAGCAGACATTCCAGGCAAAGGGATGTGTGTGCCAGCATATATAAATGGTAGTGTACATAGTGGGGAACAGGTGGCTGCTGTCGTGGGGAAGGGAACGCTGGGCAGGTGTGAGGGGCCCTGTCTGCCCAGCACAGTGGCCTGTGTTGTGCACTGAGTATGCCCTCTCTGTGCCCTGCCCAGTCTCAAGCCATCCTTTGACCCCTGTTAACTGGGCTGTTTGGCCATTCTTCGGGCACTCTGAGCAGCGTTCTTGCAAATCTGCTTTGGAGGATGTAGACTTGAGTGTTGAGTATACTTGGGAGTGGGGTTGGCAGTGAAGGGTTGCAAGTGGCTGAGTGGCTTGATCATCTTGTGTCACAAAACTCAACCCTGGTGTGTTGTTAAAGATGACCCAGTGTCAGTGAGGTAGAGCTGAAAGGCTGTGGTCATAATTCAAAGCCCCCATGTACAAGAGCCTTTTCTTCAGCCTCACGTGTGCCAGGGACACATGTCTGTAAAGTGCTGCTGGAGGAGGCTGTGGCAGAATTTACTAGCGTTATGATGACTTGAGCGTCAGGTTGGAGACAAGAAGGAGTTGAGTCCTGGCTGGCAGAGCAGGAAGGACGGGATGGCAAGGAGCAATCTTGAGTTGGAGGTGCCTATGGGTGTCCAGGGATCAGTCAGCAGCTGGACTTGTGGGTCTAACCCTTGTAAGACTCTGAGCCAGAGGCACTGAGAGGTACAGCACAGGCCTTCGTTTTAGTCAGTGTGTGTGCTTTTGGCTGTGCATAACAGGAAACCCACCTCAGAGCAAGTTGAAGAACGAGGACACTTCTTTCTTACCTCTGTAAAGAAGTCTGGAAATAGAACAGCTCCAGAACTGGTTATTTCCCTAGATTAACAGTGTTCCCAGCACTTTCCCACCTTACCATTTGTATTGGTTTGCTAGGGTTGCCATAACAGGGTACCACTGTCTAAGTAGCTTAAACGACAGAAATTTATTTATTTATTTTTTAATTCTGGAGGCTGGAAGTCTGAGATGAAGGTATTGGCAGCTTGGTTTCTGGATGCTGTCTTCCCTGTGTTTTCACATGGTCTTCCCTCTGTGTGTGTCTCCGCTGATCTCCTGCTCTTAAGGAAATAGCAGTCATACTGGCTTAGACCCACCCTCATGATCTCATTTTTTCCTTAATTATCTCTTTAAAGAGGGGTCACATTTTGAAGTCTTGGGCATTAGGACTTCAACATATGTATTTAGCCGGTCTCTGATTTGTTAACCTTGCCTCAGAATCGTTTCCCTCCTGCTTATGTGATGCCTCATGTGTCCAGATAAGACTTTGCAGATCTCACTGGCCTGAAACTTAGCATAACTCACACCCTGATGACCACTGGCAAGGAGGCTGGGATCTTGGGAGTCAAGATTCCTCCCACTCCCTCACCCCCTTGAAGCCTCTGTCTAAAAGACATGGGTAAGTGGAGAAGGCAGTAGAGGTGAGTCAGCCATGGGAGGGTGGGGACATGCAAAAGGAGGAGAACAGGAGAGGAGTCAGGGGCCCATGGTTTAGACCACACTGGGACCATCAGGACCCAGAGGATGGCAACTCAGAGGCACATCTTAGCAGGTGCTTTCTGTATGCTAAGTAAGTATGGGAGGACAGGTTACCCCATAGAGAGATAAAGTGGGGCCCACCCACTGGGAGAAGTCAGTGGCTGGAGGACAGGCCCCAGCAAGGGTAGTGCTGCATGTGCTGGGAACTCATCCAAAAGGTACTGGCTGGGAGAGTGGGAGAAAGGCTTCAGGGCAGGACGGGCCCAGAGGAGCCTGTTGTCACTTAGGGGCTGGCACTTGCTGAGACTTGTGTGTAGGCAGAGTCATGCCAGCATGTGGCATAGGAGGTAGGTGCAGAGTAGGATGCGGCTACAGCAGGCTGGCTGTGGGAGTGTATTGGTCTTGGTGCCCCATGAGCACAGGCTGTGCCACCAGGGGGAGTGCTGGAGCCCCACACCCCCTCTGGAGTTTTAGGAGAGAGCAGACTCAGAACTCTGTCAGGGCTGGGTCAGGACTCTGAATTTCACTGCTTGATAAAGAAGGTCAAGGGAGAAACTGAGAGGTCATTTTCCATTTTCTCTAGCCATGGGGTGCCATTGCTAGGTTGCTTCTGGGAGACTCTTCTGGCCTAGAGCCCAGAGGAGACCCCAGGCCACCTATCTCCCTGCTGAGGAGACAGGAATTTGTTTTTAGGCCCTGAATTCCAAAAGTAGCAGAAACTTCTAGAGTAAGAACCATAGAACTCTATCAGGGCCAGGAGGGCAAAGTAAATCAGTAGGGTCAGGTGGGATATTAAAAATTGATTTTGGTGGGTGGCGCCTGTGGCTCCAAGGAGTAGGGTGCTGGCCCCATATGCTGGAAGTGGTGGGTTCAAACCCAGCCCCAGTCAAAACTACAAAAAAAAAAAAAAAAAAAAAAATTATTTTGGGGAGCAATCTAATTACACGTTAAACAGGTAAGAATCATTTTCATCTCCACAAATAAATGTTTTCCCCTTTTACCGAAGCATGAAGCCCTTTATCTATTTATTTACTTTTTTACATTTAATAGAAACATAGGATGGAGATGTATTCTATCTTATTTAAAAAATTCCAAGCCCCACGGAGTGCCTCAGCTTAGTGCCAGCACCTGGGAGCAGAGTGGTGGAGCCCATGGGAGCCTGGGGACAACAGCCCCAGGTGAAGATATGGCCTCTCCCCAGCACCTACCCTCTTGCCAGGTGTTATGCAATGTCCTAGTTCATGAGAAATCCCCTAGCTTTGGAATCAGTAACTGGGTCACCTCTTTGCAAAATATATCCTGCAGACCAGATGACTTCTTTGGTGCCAGATGACCTCTAAGCTGGCCGAGCCCCAGGCTTGCTTGGGGCTGCTAATGCTGGCTGAGTAGATGGTATTAAAACATTTCATGGTTTCATCATTCTTTTGTTTATAGTTTAAAGCCATTTAAGAAAATACTCTGTCTTGTTCATTTTATAGAAAGTGAAAAGAAGCTTGCAGAAGGTTCTTTCAGGAAGCTTGAAATGTGTTTGCATTTATCTCCTTATTCTTCTCTCCTACCCCCAGCACTGGCCCGTGTTTATGGAAGTCAAAGACCTTTTGACTTTGGTGCCACCCCTGGTGGGCCTGAAGGGGAATCTAGAGATGACGCTGGCATCCAGGCTGTCCACAGCTGTAAGTGTTGGGCACGCCCCCACCCTGGGTCCCCTGGGCCTGCAGGGGTGGTTGGAGTCTCTGAAGAGATAGTGTGGTTGGGTTTTGGTCTCTCATGATGCTGACCAAGTACCCCTGGCCCTTCCTCCTGAGTCCCAGGGCTAGGCGGCACTACTGATGAGAGACGTGACCGGTGCTCTGATCCTCCTTTGACCTGCATGTCAATTGGTGGCATGTGAACCTGTGACTTTCAAGCCTGCATGCCACCATGTTCACCCCACAGTCACCTGGACCCTGAGCCCACCCTCCACACAGGCACACAGGAGCCTCAGAGCGTGGCGTGGGCCTGAGACAGGAAGGTTTGAATTACCCAAGCGCACTACCTCTGTTGGTGGCTTCTTTTCTCCAGATGCCTCACTGAACACCCGGCCCTTGGAGGATCTTCTCTGGGCAGTTTAAACAGCACAGTCCCCAGCATTGCTGGCTCTTTTTTCCCTGTCCAGCTCCCCCAGGGGATGGGAATTCTCTAACCCTCTGCTACACAGAGTGGTTTCTCCCTTACCTGGATACGTCCAGTGGGTATGGTGTGTTCAAGGAACCTAGAGAAGAATGACACAGCCAAAGTGCAGGAGGTGAGGGCTGTAGGGCATAGTCTGAGAGTTGGGTGGGGTATGAGTGACTGAACTGTGGCCCCCAAGGACACCTAGATTCTGATCCCTAGAACGTGTTCATGTGACCTTACATAGAAAATGGGTCTTGTGGGTGTGATTAAGTTAAGGACTTTGGGATGGGAGATAGTTCCGGCTCCGGAGGTGGCCCAGTATAACCGCGGAGATCCTAGTAAAGGAGGGGGAGGGGGCATTTCAGACAGAAGAGAAAAGGACTGAGTGATGCAGCAGTCAGAGAGAGAAGGTGCTGTGCTGTTGGCTTGGAAGATATAGGGAAGGCCTGACCAAGGGGTACAGGACACACAGGCTCTGTGTGTGTGGACAGGCAGGGACTAGCTTCTACTCTGAAGCTTTCAGATGGAGGGAGGTTCTGCCAGGACCTCAATTTCATACCTGTAAAACTCATTTCAGAGTCTTGACCTCAAGAACTATAAGGAGATAGATTAGTTTTAGGTCACTAAACAGCAAGAGGAAACTAACACATTTGTCAGATCCAGGGATGTCCAACCTGCAGTCCACAGGCAACATGTGTGAGGACATTTTTGCTTCTCTGTGGTGTCAGATATGATGAAAATTGTGCATGGAGCTGTTTTTTGCTCATCAGCTTTTGTTAGTGTTCGTGTATTTAACGTGTGGTCAAGGACAACTTTTTTCCTATAATGTGGCCCAGAGAAGTCACAGGTTGGACACCCCTGGTAGACACTTGTAGGGCACTGAAATGTTTTAAGCAACTGGTAACATGATGCAGGCATGCACAGGCACACACATGTACGGATTTCTATGATAGGCATGCACACATGATGTGTGCACAAGTATTTTGGTCAGTATTAAGGGGAGGTAGAAATGTTTATAGTAATCTCTGCTGTGTAGGCATTTCAGTTGTTACATTTTTGTTTTCATAATGCTTAATTGCATTTGAACTCTTCTCTACAATGATCATATCTTAGTGTTGTAATTCTTTAAAAATGGATAAAACATAGGAAAAAGAAGTAGGATATTAATATAATTCATTACAGAAGTCTGGCAAAGCAGAACAGCCACATTATCATCATAATAGAACTCGTTTATTTTTTTGTTTGTTTGTTTTAATTAGAAATGTCTTTTTCATTATAATTACCTTAATCACATACAAAATTCTTTTTAAATTCTTCTTCACATACTTCATGACTGACATGCACAATCTTTCAACATTCTAAAATTCCTCATTTTTGTCTTATTTTATTTTTTTAAAACATTATTATTATTTTTTTTATTGTTGGGGATTTATTGAGGGTACAATAAGCCAGGATACACTGATTGCAATTGTTAGGTAACTCGTTTATTTTTTATTTAATCACCTTAAGGTATAAAAGAATACAATAAAAACTCAGAAGTTTCAAGTATGCAGGCCAGTGACTCTTGTGTAGCCGTGACACCAGTTGAAATACAAAATATCCCACCTCACTTCTGGGAAGGCTCTTGTTTTACTGCGGTCTGGTCTTCCCCCTCTGTGTTCCGGATCCCTTTGATCTGGCTTCAATCTCTGTAGATAAATCTTGCCTTTAACGCCTATGCATGACTTTAAAAATGCACTTAGTGTAATAGAAGAATATTTCATTTACATCATTCTGCATGTTCTAGCTAATGTAGTAAGCTAGGAAAAGGAAATAGGAGCCATAAATATTGGAAATGAGGAGAAAACATTATTTACTAATGACATGCTTGTCTTCATAGAATATATAAGGAGATCAATTAGAAAACTGTTAAACTAATAAACACTCAGTAAAGTGGCCCAGTTTCAAAATATCCAGATGAAATAAACCATAGGCATTATCATACATAGGTATATATCTCTATGCTCCTGTACACACTGGAGATAATAATTTACAGAACATAATTAGAGAAGAGATATCCTTTAGACTGTTAACCCATTCTAAAATAGTTTCAGAATAAACCTTCAAAAGAACTTGTAGAAATAAAACAACAAACATGTAAAAGGAAATATAAATTTTGAGACAGTTCTTAAAGGGAAACAGTTAATATTGTAAAATTATCAATTCTCTTTCATTTAATGTATGAAAGTAATGTAAGTGTTCCTAATAATTAATAAAGCTGAACATCTTTTCATGTGCTTATTGGCCAGTTCTTTGGAGAACTGTCTAGTCAAGTCCTTTGCCCATTTTTTAATTGAGTAGTTTTGTTTTTAGTTGTTGAGTTGTAGTTCTTTCTATATTTTTGATATTAACCTCTTATCAGGTAAAGGATTTGCAAATATTTTCTCCCATCCTGTAGGTTTGTGACACACAACCACTCTGTTGATTGTGTCCTCTGATGCACAGACGTTTTTAATTTTCATGTAGTTCATCTATTGGTGTCATATCCAGGAAGTCATTGCCAAGTCCAATGTCATGAAGCTTTTCACCTATGTTTCATCTAAGACTTTTATAGTTTTAACTCTTGTTTAGATATTTGATCATTTTGTGTTGATTTTCATACTCAAGCAACTTCATTCTTTGACATGTGGGTGTCCAATTTTTCCCAGTACTCTTTTTTGAAAAAAAAAAAAAAAAAAGAAATCTATTTTTCCCATTGAATGTTCATGGCACCTTTGTCAAAAATCATTTGACCATATATGTGAGAGTTTATTTGTGAGCTGTAGATTTTATTCCATTGGTCTACATTCCTGTCTTTATTCGATTACCACTCTGTTTTGATTACTATGGCTTTCTAAGTTCTGAAAGCATGAAGTATAAGACTTCCAACTTTTTCTTTTTCTCGAGATTGTTTTGGCTATTCAGAGTCCCTTGAGAGTGCATATGAATTTTAGAATGTATTTTTCAATTTCAGCAAAAAAAAGCATTTCAGTTTTGAAAGGGATTGTATTAAATGTGTAGATTGCTTTGGTTAATCTTGACATCTTAAAAATATTTCCTTAGTCTTTGAACATGGTATGTCTTTTCATTTATTTGTGATTTCTTTAATTTCCTCAGGAATATTTTGTAGTTTTTAGTGTACATATCTTTAATCTTGTTGGTTAGTTTGTAAATATTTTACTCTTTTTGATACAATTATAAATTTAATATTTTTCTTAAGTCCTTTTTGAATTTTTCACTGTTAATACATAGAAACACAACTGATTTTTGTGTGTTAATTTTTATCGTGCAACTATGCTGAATTCATTTATTAGTTCTAACAGTTTTGTGTATGTGTGTATATGTGTATAATCTTTAGGGTTTTCAACATATAAAATTACATCATCTCTAAACAGAGATAATTTGCTTTGTCCTTTCCAATTTGTGTGTGTATATATATATAATTTTTATTTTATATATATATATATATATATATATATATATATATATATATATATAATTTTTTTTTTTTTTCCTAATTGCTCTGGCTGGAACTTCAATACTAAACAGGAGTGGACTTCAATACTATGTTGAACAGAAGTGCTATTCCTGATCTTAGAGGAGAAGTTTCAGTGGGTCACCATTAAATATGATGTTTGCTATGAGCTTTTCACATATGGCCTTTTATCTTATTGAGGTAGCTTCCTCTTATTCCTACCTTTTTAGGTGGTTTTTTAATCATGGAAAGGTGTTGGAATTTTTTCCATGAATCTAAATATTCATGCTTTTTTTTATTCATTTTTTTAAAGTGGTATATTACATTAATTGTTTTTTGTATATGGAACCGTCCTTGTATTTCAGGATTAAAACCCCACTTGCTTATGGTGTATAATTTTTTTAATATGCTGTTACATTTGGTTTATTGGTATTTTAAAAAAGATTTTTGAATTAATATTCATCAGGGATATTAGCCTATAGTTTTATTTTCTTCTAGTGTCTTTGTCTGGCTTTGGTATCAGGGTAACTAACACTGGTCTCATGTGATGAATTTGGAAGTGTCCCTTCATCTTTAATTTTTTGGTAGAGTTTGTGCAGGATTGGGGCCAACTGTTTAGTAGAATTTGCCATCTAGCCCTGGGTTGTTTTGTTGGGAGGGTCTTAAATACTGATTTAAATTTATTTATTTCCTTCCTTCCTTCCTCCCTTTCTCCCTTCCTCCCTTCCTCCTTCCCTTTCTCCGTCTCTCCCTCCCAGTGGAATTATCTCTGAGGATTAATTTATGTTCAGATTTTCTATTTCTCTTGATTCACTTGTGACCAGTTATATGTTTCTAGGAATTTATCGATTTAAATTAGGTTGTCCAATTTGTTGCCCTACACTTTTCATAGTATTCTCTTGCTCCCTTTTATTTCTGTAGATTTAGATTTAATAGATTCTGTAGGATCTGATCAATTTCTAAGAGTTTCTTTTTTCTTAGTCAATATAGCTAAATATTTGTGAATTTTGTTGATTTTTTTTTTTTTTTTTTTTTTTTTTTTTTTTTTTTTTTGTGGTAATTTTTTTTTTGGGTGGGTTTTGGGCGTTGTTTTTTTTTTGTGTGTTTTTTTTTTTTGTAATCGTTA